>JACDJE010000198.1:874231-909751 GCA_016647715.1 Pavo muticus
CCTTCCTTCCCTTCCTTCCCTTCCTTCCCTTCCTTCCTTCCTTCCTTCCTTCCTTCCTTCCTTCCTTCCTTCCTTCCTTCCTTCCCTTCAAGAATAGCATTGAGTTCACTAGGAGCAATAACTGCATTATTTGCATGCTGCTATTTTCCTGGCTCCATTCAAAAGGTCATCATTTGCAATACAGTTTCTACCAGTGACTGGTTATTTACTACTATCTGCTCTTTAAAACAGTAAGCTTACCACACTGAAGCCCTCCTATTGCACCAAATTAAGTTGAATGAGTCCTGAAGAGTCTTCATCAGAATATGGTGATTTAGGGAACAGAAATAGTTTATTTTAACTGTTTTAGTTTGAGGTTTGGAAGGCTGCCACGTGTGCTGATTTCTTTAGGGGGAAGGATACATCAGGAAAAAGAATGATAGACACGGGTACAAAAATATAAATGTGCCCTTGAGCAGACAATATCACCATTTTGCACTCTGAAATGCTTTGCAAACCTTTTTATAAGCATGAATGAATACATTGGAATGATGAATATCTCTTACACCTATTCATATTAGAGGAAACATTTTGGTGAGACCAGATGCTCTACTTATGATGGCACACTGAGAAATTGTCCATCAGATGGCATGGTAACAAACAGTTTTCACAAACAATCTAAGCTATATCTACAAAGTAAAAACCATCCTACAGCCCACCTGCTCAAAAGATATATGATGGAAAAGCTCAGTATTTCTTTCTAGAGATGCCCTCCTAGGAAGTTGTTGATAAACTGGGGAATGTCTGGAACAGATTGTTTTATGAGAGAGGAAGATCAAAATATTGGTTGTTTCAGCCCTCCCAGAACTGAAATTATCTCAGACTGCTGAACAATTCAGTCCTTTTATTCAACAGGCTTTGAAAATATTTTAAACTATGTCTGTCTCCAGCTACTGATGTGGGAGCTGTTAAGGACAAGGTTAAAAAATTGGAAATTATTTTTAGCTATTACTCTGGATCTTTTCACCACTCTGGAATTTGGCTTGCCCTTAGTAAGGGAACATTCTTGTTAGTTCCCATTTGCAAGGGAACTAATGAAATCTAGCATAAATTCTCTCACCTGCATCAGCCACTGAGCCCAATAATTTGGTGGTAGATTTTAATTTGGTGCTGGTAAAAATATCTTGGAGTAGTAAAAATGTGAGTGGCAAATGGAGAATAAAATCTATAAAAACTTGGGAAAGAAGTGGGAAGGAAGAAGCGCTAGCAATGAAAAAGAAAGAATAGAAGGAGAAAAGAAAACTGAACAAAGCATACAGACATAGAAATTGATGAAAACAGAAGGGAAAATGAAAGGGCTGAAAAAATAAAGCTAGAGATGAAGTTAAAAAAAAGGTGAAAATCAAAACCCTCCAGAACTGTAAACTTAGCAGAAGGAAATTATTTCAACACAGAAAAAGTGCTTCAAATGTGAAGAGCCAAAGAAGTATGTGCTGTAATGATAGTGGGCCTGAGAGGTACGCATGCCTCTCATGACTTGATACAACACTTCCACTGCATGAAGTTGGCCTCATTATGTTCAGAATAAAAACAGTCTGGAGGTAAGTTAGAAAAATAGATTTATACTTAAAGATTTATTTAGTTACGTCAACAGAAAAAAACACTAAGGTTTGAATAACAAGTCTACCCTTCATGTTGGTAGGTAACATATTCAGCTGTTGAAATACAGTGCAGAACCACTACAACATCTGAACACTGTCGCATTGTTGAAATATAGCCGGAGAGCTTCCTAGCAGCTCCTGAGCTGCCTTTTAGCAATTAATCTTGTTGAGGTTTGGAGGTAAAGATAAAGGCTAAGAGTTTTATTTTAGAACAAAGCAGAACTTTCTCACATTCTAAATAAAAGATTTTTGGTGTGAGATTTTACTTTAGATTAAAAAATGCATTCATGGGGAACTTTCAAGTCAGTACATCAGAATTTGCCACATGGGTGAACTCATGAGAATCATTTGCAAATATATATCACCTAATATTTAATGCATGCTTTCAGAACCCTCTTGCTCTGCCAGTCACTTTATCTCCTCACTTTCCCTTCTTCTTCCTCAGGCATTTTCATTGCTAGTGCAACCTTCAGGGATTTATCCTGTTCCAAGTTTCAACTGCAAACATATGCCAAAACAAGTAAGTAAGCAGTGTTTTCCAACTCTGATCTGCTAGCAGCTTTATGAAAGGTTAGTGAAGCTTTCTACCACACATGGAAAGCACTGAACCCAGCCATGTCAACCAGATGCTTCAGAAGGGAAAGTACTTTTAAAATTAACTGTAATTTGGGGAAGCCTGGGATTGAACTAAAACCAAACATGAATTGAAGTGTTGATACAACATGGTATTGTTAGACATTTTTTAATTTGGTATCAACTATATTTGTGTCTTACCTATTTAACCAGAAATTAATGGTTGGGAAAACAAGTTTTACTGCTTCAACTATAGGTTCAGCATTCCTATGTTTGATATACATATACACAAATTTATACATATAAAAGGAAATAAAAAACCCAGCAACAGCACAGTTCTACTGGATGCACACATCAGAAAGATCTGAAGTAATCACTGCTATTTTGATATACTTTACTGGTCCTTAGAGATGGAAGGACTGGGACATGAATCAGTGGCTTGAGAAATAGGCATTGTTCTTTGAAATAAAATTGCCTGGCTTAGCAGATCCCCTTGTAAACTACTGCTCATTCCTTGTTGCTAAACTGTGAAAAACATAACCATATTTGATTGTACTGAAAGCACTCACCTAAGATTTCCTTAGTTACATGTTTTATTCCTACTGTACTTTAATATAAAAGCTGTGATTTGTTCATAGGAAAGAATGCGCATGTTCATCAACCACAGCTGATGATAATTTGTCATACCGGGGAACCCAGCTTCTCCTATGAAATGACATAACTAATGACTCCATTTTGAGTTGCAAACTGACCTTTCTTCAGGGGAATGGGAAGAAGGGAATTACAGAATAGAAGATGATCACATGCAAACCTGCAAAGAAATGTAAGTGTATTTAGAATCTAGCTACGTATCTAAGGTAATGAGAGTATTTTGGCATTGTTTTTTTATTTTGTTTTGTTTTGATTTGATTTGTTTTTGACAATGATACTTTGTTGAAAGCCTGTCCAAAATTAGTCATTTTCAGTAAAAGAACATTCAAAGCTGATCCTGTTCTTGAAAGCTATTTTTAGATTTGTGCTGAATAGTCTGAAGTCTAAGACTGGAAAACATTAAAAATAATGCGTTATCAATTTTTCCTGAAGATATGTCTTTTAATAGTGTATCTTCAAAGTTTACATGTGGGCAGATATGTGTTTGACTATACGAGATATGCACCATATTACATTTTATAGATGAATGAATGGCTAGAAAAATACTGAGAAGGTATAGTGTAAAACTTCATTTATTAAGAAGGAAAAAAACAATGAAGCTAGTATTCTAGCATAAGGAAACCAGAGTAGAGAAAAAGCAAAAAGTTTTTTAATAAATAATAGGGGAAAAAAAGAAAACAAAACAACTGTTGGTAGCAAGAGAATTTTCTTTAATCTTACCATTGAGAGCAACAGCAGGTCATAACAACCCATGTCAACCATGGAAATACAAGATATATTCACATCACAGGTTCATGTTTCATCACTCCATGTTATTACAATATCTAAAAGCAGAAAATGCAATGTTCTCCTCTCCTCAGAATACTCTTTCCTATGCTTGGCTGTCTTAGGACTTAGTTCCATGCTAAGTTTATAATAACAGAGAAGTCATGATCTAGTGTCTTGTAGAAATAATAGGAATATTTTTATTGTCATTTATGAGTTTTATATGAGATCAATAGAGAATTTTACTGGATATGTTTTATGGAGGGAGCAAGATTTAAAGTGGAGAACCTCAGTGCAGAGAGTGGTTGAGATGGAAAGGATCGTTGATTATATCACCATTGACAGGGCTTCCCCTCCCCCCACCTTTCCGTCTTCTGGGACAGGGGAAAGAAGTATGAAGGATGCAATCAAGAAAAAGAGGGATAACTAATTTACTATAAATGATAAGAGAATGTAAGACAATATGATATGAAAAGGAGTTACAGGTAATAAATCAAACAAATAGGAGAGAGAGAAATTCTGACTATGTTGCTTTTTGTGCCACTGGAAATGGAAGAGAGTCTTCTCCCCCATCCCTGTGCTCTTCTACCTCTTTTACCTGGAATTGGAAAACACGTGGAGAGTACTGGAGACATCTGGGGACTATAGTTTGTCTCTTCTCAGTGTATATCTTCTTCTCAGAGAGCCAGTGCTCATGTAAGCTAACACTGCCAGGGGTTGACTAAGGAAATGCAGCTTTCCAGCACTATGTTCCATCACTAAAACAGCCTGCTGCATGATGTCATGATGTGGAATACTGATAAAACCAGAACAAAAGGACATCTCAATTCAGATATTTGTGTTATCCAGGGTAAAAATAAAGGTGAACAGGAAGAAAAAAAAAAAAAAAGAAGTAAATGTATATTTTTCTGATGAGAATTCAAATTATTGCAAATGATTACAGCAAGGAAGGACACAGAATTGCAAACAAAACAGAAACATTAGTGAATTGCACACACAACATTCTGCAGGACAAATTATGTCTCCAGTATAGATTAAATCAATTTCATGCACAATTTATTAGTGTTGTCATGGGTGGCCTGCTGTAAATCAGAGCCTAGGTGAATTGAGTTTTTCACCCAGAGCAGTATCTACCAGTCCTTTACAGTTGAAATCGATTAATATAGCAAAAATTGGTATGTTGGGCAGAAAAGGAAAAAAAGAAATTATCCTGAGGAAGATTTTTATACTTTACAACCTGCTGATTAGCTGACTGCAGACAAGCAGATCACTAGACACTTTCAAAATGATGATGATTTACTTCAACCCAACATTCAAGCATGGTTGGTTTATCAAGCATGCCATCTAGCAGGCCTAGATATTGTCTTCAGAAAAGATATGCTGCTTTAAATTATTTATAATTAATTTCTACTATAAAATAAAAATTTAATCATACATAGAGTTCAAAAATATTGTATAACTGAAACACAGACCTTCAAGCTGCCTTGAAGCACAAATGAATACTGTTTGTTATAAAGCATCATCATTTTTATCAGAAAGAAACCAATTCTCTAAAGATTACATACAGAATTGGGTTTGAGTCTGTATGTCACAGGTAAAATTAATTTTGTTAGGATCACTCCACTCCTAATGCATATTTATCAATAGCACTGCCCCTATCCTGGCCTACAGTAAGACAAGACTGGCATCCTCACCACTCTACAGAGTCCCAGCAGTGGCATAGCATAGGTATTGTAGTAAGTCAGCACTGAAATAAAGCTGGCACTGACATTAGGGTAAATTTAAAAATAACTGCTACACTGGTACTCTTACACTGTAAAAATTGTATTAAACTTACACTAAACTTTTTAAAGTGCTAATAACTATGAAAAAGTTATAAGAGTATGCATATAAAAATGTGAAAGATTCACTCTGATTTCTTAATGATCTCCTTCATGTGCCAGCACTGCAACAGTACACCCATACAAAATTAATTTTATAACATAAGGGATGTGCATAAAAGACTTTGGCATTCTTGATTGTCCAACTGCCCTTTTCTGAGTACTCAAGTCTAGGAAGAAAGGGTTTATTCAAGATAAACAAGCAAAACTCCTGACCTAAAACATAAGCTGGTATCTAACTCTTTTCTTTATTACTAATTTATTCCTTGGGAAGGTGATTTTTTATATGTGTGTGTGTGTGTGTGTGTGTGTGTATTCTTTGTAGTTGTATTTGTTTGCTTGTTGTTTTTGGTTTTAATTTCTCCTCCCCTAGTTTACTCATTGCATTTTATGTCTGGAAGCTATTGAGGCAGTCAGTATTGGCAGAGTAAAGAGTGATATATTTACCATCAATAGCATTAAATACGGCAAAGTAGTCTATCTGGAGAAAGGATACCATCAAATGACACCTGGTCCTAGAGCCACCTATGCTAACTTCAGACAGGAGTACAATATGGAACCAAAACTTGTTGCTTTTATGTATTCTTTTCTCCTGTCCTTAGTTAAGAGAGCCAATCACATCCATATTTCTCCAGGTAGACTACTCTGCCATATTTAATGGTATTGACAGTTAACATACTACTCTCTACCAGGCTTCCTTCCAAATCAAAATGAGGTTAAACATATTGCACTGCGGATTGCGGTCCTGACCACGCTGGCTATCAATGCAGGAAATGTCAGTACAGGTAATGTCAGTGCAGAAATCTTGTCCAGGACAGTTTAAGTCTCAGCTTTTGCTCACTTCTGGATCCACGGGAGAATGACCTGGCACCTGATACCAGAACATTGCTCCAGGCCCCCTGCCAGGGCACAGCATGGCTGGAGGTGGCCTGTCCAGGTCTGGAGGGCCATGGGACCTGTCAGGGCAACATGGTGACCTCCATCCCCAAACAGTCTCATCTGTCAGCCTCCAGCAAGGTGAACCAGGACAAGAAGGGAACACTGCCCGGCCACCCTCAGACTGCCACTGGTCCAGGCCAGGACAGAAAGGCAGTTCTCAGATTGGAATGGAGATGGAATGGTGCCCAGCTGAGCAGAATCCGGGACCAGGCAGAGGACAATGGCCAGGCTGAAAGGCAGCCCCAGGAAACAGAAATTAGTCCTTTTTTCTCAAAGCCCTTCCCACAGGAATTTCCCTCATCCCTTGCTATGTGGATTCCAACTCTATCCAGGGGGTGCTGATCCAGCTCAATACTTGAGCTGGTTAGGCCAGCTCAAAGACAGGCTTCTGAGATACACAGGGAAAGAGGGTTGGGTTGAGGCTGTGGCAAGTGTTTTAGTTGTTTATTTCCAATCCATGTACCTACTTGCCTCTGAATTAAAAGTGTGGTTATCAATTTGGGAATGAGCGTCTGAAAAGCTCTGAGAATCTGAGTCTTAGTTCTGGCAAAAAATAATGCCTCCTATATTTCAAAATTGGTTATAGCCTAAGGAATAAGACTTTTGGTGCTCCTGACGTCATGTACTTCTCTGAAAATTTTGCATTAAAAGAATTTTTATGTAGGGATACGCAGATTCCTTCTTCCTATATATCTTCTCTTTGTTTTCTCTCTTTACAGTTTACCTTTGAATGTTAATAACTTTTTATGTGGGCTTCTGTAGATTGACTGGCTGTTGGAAAGATGACTTCCTATCAGTATAGTCAAGCAACAATTTTCCAAAAAGGAACAATTAGTTTTACTTCATAGAAAATATAAAGCTTTCTTACAGTAAATGAAATTGGCAATCATGTGTTACTGACCTTCAGAGAGTATCCAGGAATTGTGAAAGAAATGAAGTTAATTATGATCTGCTGGTGCCTTTATATTGTCTCTTTTGAGTTTGAGTTTGTTTTTTAATATAGTAAAGCATTACTACAGCCAAAATGAATATCAATTTTAGAAGCTGATTTATGTAAAAATGTTATGAAAACTACAGTAAACAAAAAATATGAACTATAATTTTCTACCCTAAGTTTAGGTGAGTAAATAAGAGGTTGCTCTGGAAGTACTGCCTCCTGTGGGTTCATGAAAGACAGGTCCTGCTTGACCAACCTGATCTCCTATGATTGAGCGACCCACCTGGTGGATGAGGGAAAGGCTGTTGGTGTAGTCAACCTCGTCTTCAGCAAAGCCTTTGACAATGTCTCCCACAGTATTCTCCTAGAGAAGCTGGCAGCCCATGGGTTGGACAGATAGATACACTCTTTGCTTGGTAAATGGCCAGGCCCAGAGATTGTCAGTGAATGGAATTAAACCCAGGTTAACAGGCAACTCTGGCAACAGGTCATGAGTGGTGTTCCCCAGAGGTCAGTACTGGGACCTGTCCTGTTCAGAATCCTTATTGAAGACCTCGACAAGGGGATTGAGTGCATCCTTAGTAAGTTTCCAGATGACACCAAGTTGACAGGAAGTGTTTATCTGCCTGGGGGTAGGAAGGCTCTACAGAGGGATCTGGACAGGCTGTGTAGCTGGGCTGAGGCCAAAGGGATGATGTTGTACTGTGTTCAGTTTTGGGCCCCTCACTACAAGATACTGAGGCCCTGGAGCGTGTCCAGAGAAGGGCAGTGAAGCTGGTGAGGGGTCTGGAGCACAAGTCTTATGAGGAGCGGCTGAGGGAACTAAGATTATTTAGTCTGGAGGAGACTCAGGGGAGGATGTCATTGCTCTCTCCAGCTACCTGAAAGGAGATCGCAGTGAGGTGGGGGCTGGCCTCTTCTCTGAGTAACTAGAAATAGGACTAGAGGTAGTGGCCTCAAGTTGCACCAACGGAGGTTCAGGTTGCATGTTATGAAAAATTTCTTCTCCAAAAGAGTGGTCAGGTGCTGAAACAGGCTGCCCAGATAGGTGGTGGAGTCGCCATCCCTGGAGATGTTCAAGAAATGTTTAGATGTTGTACTAAGGGACATGGTTTAGTGGGTAAATATTGGTGATAGATGGATTGAATGGGTGATACTGTAGGTCTTTTCCAACCTTGATGGTTCTGTGATTCTATTTTATTATGTTGGCCATAATGTCACAGGCAGGTGTTGGTATGGCAGTAGAGGTTGAACCTTCCCATCAATATTCCATTACATTCTGTTGCTGTGTGACAGATGGCAGAAGAGGGGCAGTATGACAAAACAGCGTCTGACGTGGGACTGCCTATGGAGCAAAGGTATGTAATTGAATTCCTCCATGCAGAAAAAAAATTGCACCCACTGAAGTTCACTGAAACTTGATGAAAGTTGATGGAGACTAAAGAGTGGATGTTAACACAGCAAGGAGTGGTGCATTTCAGCAGTGGTGACAGACAGAGCGGGTCACCTCCACTAGTGCAGATTTTTATGAGCATGGCATGCAGGCTCTTATTCATCATTGGTGAAAATACATAGCTAATGGTGGTAACTATGCTGGAAAATTGTGTATTGTGCTCTTTGTTGTAGTTTCCCTAGAAATAAACAGGAGGCATTACTTTCAGAGTGACCTACATAAATAGGGACATAACTTTTGGAGCAATCTATATAAATAGATCTAGACCTAACCTGTATTTTCACTGTATTAAAGTAGATGGAGAAGCTGAGTGCCAACTGACAATAGGACTGTACATTAGCCCTGCTCAAGGGTTATCATGTTAGACTTTGAAAGTCTGAAGTGCTTCTTTTATAACCGCTGTTTCTCAGGTAACCTTTGCTTTTAATTATGAGTCTCTGTTACATCTGTGACATGTAACTGTTTGATACACCATAAAAATCACAGGGTTAAATCAGGACTTCGTGCCCATTTCCATGCAATTCCCATACAGCAAGTATGGGAATTGGCTATGTTAGCTAGTGTTTGCTCTGCCCAGCAGAACGTTGCTGAATTACGTAAACATTTTTTTTGCACAGTGCTTTACTATGAAAGCAGGAATACATTTCTAGTGCAAAAAATACCCCGAGCTTTACCATTCTTATAAGACACTCTTACAAGAGTGCATCTTGGATTATAGCTACATTAAAAAATAAAATAAAAAATTCCAAGTTCATTTTCTTCTCTGCACCCATCTTATGACAGTGTTTACTTCTTTTTTTTTTTTTTTGTATTTACATGTATCCCATTCTTCTTCTTTCTGTGATGAAACTTTTACAACCAATAAATTATAAATTACATTTATGTATAATTTATTGTTTTAAATACATATTTTATCTTTTACCCTTTTAAACAGGAACTCTTTCAGCTTTGTTCCTTTAAGATCTCAATAGTTTTAAAAAATCATTAATAAAGCATGCTTCAAGCTGCATTTACATTTTTATAGCGTGTACTGTAACACATAGTATAGATTTTGCTTTCTAGTTGTACACTTTTAGGTCAATATGATTGTCTTAAGAATAAACTTTACAGATGACTCTGGGGCTTCATAACCATACTCTTTCATTATTTCTCAACACCCTGGACACCTCTCTTCTGCTTCTTGTGCCTCTTCGTTCAGAAAACTATGACCCTTTCCAGAAAGATGCACACGTGCATGCTGTCCAATGTCTCCCATACCAATTTCTGTACCACATCTAGGCAGTACGTAGTTATTTTAAAAAAATAAAGTTAGAATTCTACCATGGAATAATTCAGAGTAGTTCTGGAGATGGATTAGTTAATCAAGGAATTTTCTTTAATTCCTAGCTAAAACATCACATTAGGTTTTCAGTTCTTATAAAACGAAGGACATTTATTTCAAAGCTATCTGGATTTACACATGAATTTTAGATTACAATTTGATTATACTATCTTTCATCTCTCAAACATCTCTGACAGCAGAATGCAGGTGGTCTATTGCAATTAACCTGTCTGGGGGAAAATACCATATAACATTTTCTCAACAATAACAAAACCCTACAGGCACTAGGTTGACTCAAATTCCTTTCAGTTTTCCGAAAAGCAGTGTTGGCCAGGTTACCCTGAAATTCAGCTTTGGCTTTTTCCCAGGACTGAAGTTGCTTCTTCATGAAATATAATATTAACAAGCAATTTTCTTCAGGTTTCCTTTTTTCCAAAATTTTATTAGAGAACATATTCTGCAGATAATTATGAGTTATGTAAAACTCTGCTAATAATGTGGAGAGATGGAGAATCTCCAATCCTTGTATATTTTTGCCAATATTCTACAGAGGCAATTAGAGTATTCCCCTCTAACAAATTACAATTGAATAATACTGACAAGTTTTGAGGAAGTTTTGAGGAAGGGAAAAAAAAATAAGGGCATATGAATGAATGGACCATATTGCAAGTATAGAATAATTTTTTTGATTATTTGAGTTAAATGCAAAAAAAAAATTATCACAGGTCTTTATATTGGCAGAGATGTTGTAATTTATTGATAATATAGAATAAGACGTGTGTTATTCTGTCTTTCCAGAAGGAACATAAAAACATACCTTAAAAACTTCCTTCTTTCCTAGAGGAAAGCTCACCATATCTTCATTTAACCATTGTTAACATAATCCATATTTTCTCATATTTGTTAGTTGAAGCAGCAAATGACTAACACCATCCATTTTGATGAGTCACTGCACAATATGTGAGCTGGCAAATGTGAAAACGTTCCCAGAACTAAAATTACAATTTGCTTTCTCAGGGGACAAGTGCTTTGTGGCTAATTAGTATTGTGGATACTGACCCTCTTCCCTCACAACTCCTTATAGCTCATGCAAACTTTATTCACATCTTTGAAATACCTTCTAATCAGCCAAAAGTATTTGGCACACTTTTGCAGTCTGCAGGCACAATAAGAATTCAAAACAAGCTCTGACTGAAACCCCATAGCTGAGTAACTAAGCTCATATGTTGCAAGCTTTCTGAGAAAAAAAGGAGCAGTGACTAACAGCAAAGCTGTGCTGGTGTGTCATTTCATGCAGTAAATAGGCAAAAATACTTGACAACTTCTAAGATTCATAGCTTGGCAACAGAGATACTTGGTATTAGTCTCTGTTTCCTCCCCTGCTCTTGTTCAGGAAAGAACCACTTTCTTCGTGTCCTGGTGCTGTGCTGCCTTAGGAGTTCATTGCAGTTTGATTCTTTTTTCATTCTTCTCATTCCTTCTTTGGTAAGAGTATCCTCTAGTGGGAACAAAGCTCTCAGGGAGATCATCTGTATCCTCCAACTCATTCTTCTTCACTGTCTTTCCTCTGCAGTCAGAAATGAGACTTGTCCTTCCTCACTTCTCTCCACTTGTCTTTCCCTCACAGCTACTGAAGAGAAAGCAGAAAAGTTCAATGAAGAATGCCAGCTTTGAAAATAAGAAGCAAGTCAGAGTAAGAGTTGTCCCTTATTAAATTATCCCGAGAATCCAAATGTCCCTAAGCAAAACAAAACAAAACAAAACAAAACAAAAAAAAGATCATTGCAGTGGTAGGGGGAAAATAATGCAGCTTGCACTTCAAAACATGAAATCAGCTGCAGAGGTTTCGTTTTCAGTCTTGTCAACTGGAAGACAAAATGATTCCTTTATTTTGCCAAACAGACAGGAGGTAAACAGCACATGCCATTGCTGACTGAACTGCAAAATCAAAATTGACAAATCCTGGAGGAAGAATCTACTATTATAAAGCAAGGCATGAGTGCTAATGCTACTTTGACTTCCTCAGTTGATACCTGCTGCTGCTGCTCAACAGCCCCTGAGGCCTGCTTGAGACAAGCTTAGAAATGGAATGATAATTTTGTCATAAAAAAAAAAAAAAAAAGAGTAAAAAAAGAGACTGACATAGAAAACTAGCCACTGTTGTAGTTTTTGTACTTATAAAGGAGCAGAAGTAGGGATCTCTGTTTAAATGCAGCATCTTCTTGAAAATAGGAAAAAAAAACAACCAACTATTAATGACAGTTAAATGAAGAAAAAAGATATGACAGAAAATTAAGGTGAAAGATGAAAAAGACAAACTAAATCCAAGACTGACCCCTGACATCTTTTCTCTTTTTGATTTGACTATTGGATATATTAATTTTTCTATAAATTGATACATAGGTCTGACTTTTTGATCTGTTAATTACAGAGGCCCCCATTTCAGAAAGTCAAGATTGCTTTAAGAACTCCAGACAATTTAGTGAAAAAAATGAAAGAAGTGGTATATCTTAATTTGTACCTTCACTCTTAACCTCTGTTGTCACAGTGGTTTGATCTGGGGAAGAACAAACCTTTCTCCAAAGCTTAAGAGTACTGTCTATACAGGTACCCTAAATTTGTTCTGCTCTGAGTTCACTTTAGTTTAACAATACAAGCTGTTCTTCAAACTGTTACTTGCAATACATCACTGAGAAAAAGAAGAATGAAAAACACAGCCTTACAAGTGAAGATTGGCATGTTTAGACTTCCTCTTGCTCTCAAGGGTTTGAGGGCTAGACCTGAAGAATTAATATTCTGTCTGTGAATGTGCAAAGCTCACTTTTTTTGCTGAATTCACAAAATTACCTCAGTAGCTTAAAAGAAGAATCTAAAGCTGAAAAATTTCATACAGCTTCAACAGGTTCTTTTAGCTGTTTCAGTTTTCACCAGTAAAGGAGATACTACTCAGTTTACAGGATCCTGGATTGAACAACTATTATACAATTCACAAATTCAGAAGTTTCATAAAATATAGTATTCATCAAACTCTACAAATACAGAACTTGGAATAGAAATGTTAAAAATGTTAAAGAATCCAACTATTAGAGAAAAACATATATTAAAGTAAAAAATATCTGCCATTTCAGAGAAGGAACTGAGCATAGATGTAAAGTTAAACATCATATTCAGTGTTTCTCTCCCTTATCAGTTACCATGATGTTACATACAGGTCACAATTTGTTAGAAGAGTTGTTCATGTGTATTTGTACTTTTTACATATGATTATGATTTAAATTAGGTACATTTTTATATTCTTTTTCATACCCTTACTGTTATGAATCTAAAGTGTTACTTACAGGCTGTTTTTATCTTGAGATTTTTAGTCAAAGAAAATCTTTCCTGGATAAAATTCAACACTTTCTATATTTGGTTCTATTAAGAAGTTAGGAAAAATGTCTGAAAAAAACTCTTGCCTTTGAAATAGTGCAAAGGCACAATAACCATATTTTTACCTAGATATTTCTTCCTTGCAAACCTGGGGATAGGGGAAAAAAAAAAAAAAGGATTTGTGAACATGAAAATTGATTTCTTTAATCAATCTACAAGAAGTTTATTTTAAGTTTGTAATCTTATCCTGTCTCTAGACCCTCCTATGTACCGTGAACTTTATAACAAGGATGTCTTCTGAAGTCATTTTGTTTTTCCTTGTTAGATTGAAGCTATCTAGCTGAGTAACTCCAGGTCTTCCTAGACTTTATTATTTCAGTTATAGTTTGAAATGGGAATCCAAAGGGATTTTGTTTTCTCTTTCCGGATTATGGTAGTTCTCAGAGGAAACTGTCTAGTTGCCTTTCTGCTAGCACCATTTCTTACTACTACTACTATCAAATCAAAATTTGATGAGTTAAAGAAAATGAAAGTGTTAATAAGACAATACTTGAGATCTCAGAAGTTTATATACAACTGCAGGGATGAGGAAGCAGAAGGTATACTGGGGTTCTCCCTTCGTTCCTTTCTCCGACTGAGAATTAAGTTTTTAACAGGAAAAAAAAGGACTAAAAGGGGAGAACATCTTGATGCAGACTTGCCATGGCAGTGAAACAGTGTTTTGTGTAGAAATTTAATGTCATTATTCTGTGATTAATGTAGATGTGTTTGTATGTAGCTTGTTCTGAAAGTAATGCCTCCTATTTATTTCCATGGAAACTACAATAGATACAAAGAACACAATAACAGTACTTGATAGAATAAATTCTCACCTACAAAACAGTATTTTTCAACATAGTCACCACCATTAGAGTTACATTTTCAACAGTGATGAACAAGAGCCTCAATGCAGAGCTTTTAAAAGTCTGCATGGCCATCTGGAACATGGCTTGTCTTTCACATTGCTATGGCCACTGCTGAAACACACAACCCACTGCCTCACTGTGCTCACATCCAATGTTTGATCTCCAGAAATGTTTAGCAAGTGTTGATGAATGTGAATGGGTGTCATTTTTTCAGCATGGAGGTATTCAGTGGCACACCTTTGCTTCATAGACACATCCATGTCAGTCACCATTTTGTCAGACTGCCCCTCTGCTGTCATCTGTCACACAGGAACAAAGTGTAATGAAATGTTCAGCCTCTACTGCCACACCACCAACATCCACTTTCAATGCTGTTGGCCAACATAGTAAAATAGTAGGCATTACTACGTACTTATTTATAATGAGGAATTTAATGGGCTGTGTTGTTCTGATTCATTCAGGATTTGCTGTTAACTGAGAGAAACTGATTACAGTCATGAAGCTACTGAACATCAATTTGGCAGTTGCTATAGAAAACAGGCTTAGCAAGCTTGTTAATAATGCTATCAACTGTATTCGAAAATAGTAATCTAATTGGTCTACTTTATAGATCTTTCCTAAGCTACACAGCTGCCAAAGTCATACAGAAGGAAGGTAATAAATAAGAGTTTCCTCTTGGAAACAAACACAGAATTAAAAAAACCAAAACAGAACAAAACAAACAAAAAACAAACAAACAAACAAACAAAAAGAAACCAAACAGAGTTATTGTGGTAACTAGACAGGAGATTCTTCAGAAATATGCAAGGATAAATCCCCGGGAGTCATAGCTGGGCTATGCTGTGGTTAAACAAAAGTCCTGTCTTTCTCCAGTGGAGCATCCCTTTCTAAACAGAACAAATAGCTGGCAAGTATTATGTGGAGAGATGATCTCAGTGATGCTGCCCTTTCTCTTAAAACCACTAGAACAGTCTTTCTCTGTTTTTCATTATTGTTATTGTTTTTCTTTTTTGTTCTTTTTGCCAACCTAGAGGGAGACCCTTTAGTTTACTGTGTGTGGGACAACTTGATTAATGCTAAACTATCAGTGAATCAATGTGCACTTTAAATATTTTATCTTCTTCAATTCACTGTGGAACAAAAAGAAAATCACTTAGCAACACCTAACTATGTGAAGCTAGTCCCTGAACATTCACTGGAATGTCTGTACTGTTTTTGTAACCTAGTCTGTTCTTTAGGCAGTCTAGTCTTTTTTTTAACTGTCTAACGCTTCCCTATTAGTGTTGCTAAACAACCCTTTTCTTTTATGTGTTCCTCAGATGCCTGTCTCAGACTATATTTAATTTCATTCTTTCATTGAAAGGCTGTAATCTTGTTTCTCTTTACTCTCTTACAGCTGTGTAAATTTAAATTAATTTACTTTCTTCATAGATTTATGCAGCCATGAATAGAATTTCTTCACCCAGAGATGTTCACTGTCAAATATTTCAATATGTCAGCCAAAGAAATTTCATGAATACTAGATAATTCTGGGCATCTAGAAATTTCATTAATGCCTGTAAATTGGAGTTGAGCTCTTTGTAAAATTTGGTAATCATAGATAGGACTAGTAAAACTGCCGGTGTGGATAGGGTACATTTATATTTGAAACTTTTTTAGTTTGACTGTTCCAGACAAAGCTCTTCTGACAGCCTAGTCCCCGAGTAAGAATAGATGTGTTAAGCATAGGAACTCTAGTGTCAGTGAACCACTGTCTGAAGTATTTCTTTGTTTCAATAAAATGTAATGCCGTCAAGATAAAAGTTTTTCCAGAATCTTTACAACATGTTTTCTTCAATGTATTGTGTGTTTTATTAAAGAATACTGAGGAAAAGAGACAGGGTTTTCAGATTTATACTAATAGTTCTCACTTCCCCCAACCCTCTAGTCATCTTTCCAATGAGGAAATAAATAAGATAGTTTTAAAACTCATTTAATGCATGGCATAGGAATTACTGAATTTGGACAGTTTTTGTTATGCAATAAATGATTTTTAATTTCTGTATGAAAAATATGTCCTTCTCTTCTGACTGTTAGTGGATGCTTGGCTGTTTTTGTTTCCATTTACCAACATAATCATAGCCCAGTGTCTCAGCTGAAAGGCTTTGAGCCTTCAGATTGCTGACAGAAAAACAGAGGAGATTATATGGATTTTCCTTTTCAAATTTCTCTGGTTTAATCAGATTTAGTTTACTACACAGTTAATATTTGCAGAAATATATGAAGAAGTGTCAAAACTGGAAATCCATGTGATCCTAAGTAATAAGGTAGAAGAATGACAGTTGTTCTTTCATCTTTATTTTTATTGAAGGTACATGGCAGGCTATTGTTTTTAAGGCTGTTGTCACATTCAGTTTTTCTCATACACTCTTTCAGTTTATGTCTTACTCAATCTGCTGTCAGCTGTATGAGACTCACTCTATACTGTATGCCAAGTCTAAATGAATCAGTTACTTCTATATTGCTCTTTACAAAATGTGCAAATACTTCAAACACATTAATGATTTTACATTCACATGAAACCTCTGAAGTACTTCCGAAACTGCTGCATAGACTATTAAAGGAGCTACCCTTTACTTGGGGCACCTAGAGTTTGTATTTTCAGTCCTTTGCAATTTGCATTCTGAAAGCAAAAATCCTGATGTTTCTAGTTGTAGTTGCCTTGAACAGATTGCATCAAGGTGACTCAAAGTTCAAGAACAAGCATACAGTTCATGAACAACTGTGAAAAAATGTTTGATTTTAATTGACTTGCCCAGCATTGCATACACAATTTGAAGGAGAGTTTGGAGCAGTATCCTATACTAGAAGAGAGGATTGAACTGATGTAACCATGCTGCCAGCCTTTCTGACATTGTCTTGCTCATAATATAGCTTTCAGCCGCTGCAATGAATTCTCTTTAAGCTACCTGTTTCACAGATTGGCATTGTTTAATGAAACAATTTGGGGCTAGAATTTGTTGATAGTATCTCAGTTCTGTTACGCATTTCATATAGGCTGCAATATTTGCATATTTTTTTATTTCTCCTTTTATTATTTCCTTTAATATTTTTTTTTGTCTTCCTGATTCATTACGGTACCCAGCAGTTTCAGTTATTCCCACCTACATTTCTGCTTTTTTTTTTTTTTTGTATAGTCCTAAACTTTATTTTGAAAACAGTACTCACAACAGCTAATTCAAATGCATTTATCTGTGTATATGCTTTTCCATAAGTTTATCTTCTTTCTGGCATCATACTTGAATATCTCAGTTGTCTTCACATAGTTTTGATCTCTTTTATTTAGTGTTCGCATTTGTAAGTAGTTGGCTTCAATGATTTCCTGTGATCTCCTATTTTCCTACCATTCCTTCTACCATATTTTAGATGCTTTGGAGGTGAGTGGGGGGCTTATCACTACTCGCAGACTTTTAGTGCAGGATGGGGACAAGTACATGCAACTTCCCGGTATTTTGCCTCTAAATTATATTTGTACTTTTAGCTTCAGAATTGCTGTTGTTGCAATTATGTTCTTACATCCATGTCTGTTTTCTTAATGAACAGAACAGTATGAAGTTTTCCTTTCTTATGTACTGCTTTCTTTTCTTTTTACACTATTTTTTTCTTGGTGTGGGTAGAGGTTGCTGCTTCAGAGTGATACAGTCTTTGAAACTCTCTTTGTCAGATGAGAACATAAATTGTGGCTCATGCTACTAAAATAAGGACTTACTATTTCAGAGTGTATTGTTCTTCTATAATCACTCTTCTTCCTACTTCTACATATCACACATTTCATTTGGAATCTGGAATAATATCCATCAAAACAGAATATTTGTATGTTTCATTTCTTCTACTGAGCAAAACAAAGTGGAACAACTTTCCTGTGAAATAGAGGATTTTATCCTTTTTATGGACTGAGGACTAAGATCTCCTCAGAGAGATTATGGTATACTGAGGACTACATGAAAAATGTAAGAAAGAATTTTAACTAACTGTCTCTAAAATAGATGCTTACAACAGAAATCTTTTCTCTTTACACCCATTTTAAAATTTCTGAAGTAAATGTATTTGTACTGTAATATAATGATTGATTTTTCCTATGGTTTTCTAATTATTTCTTTTTCATTTAGCACCTCCCCTCAATTCCAATCAAAAATTTTTAATCATAAGCTATATACTTGGTAAGCATATCATCTTCCAAATCTCTAGTTGGGTAACACTTGCCATAACACCACCATTATCATAATACATCCACTGATTTATTTTTTTCTTTTTTTTTTTTCTGAGACATGATTGGATAGTTTAACCAAAGTAAGTTATTTGCATGATTACCAATCAAATTCTATATTTAGTTTACTCATAAACAAAGCTGCTGTGTGATATTATATTCTTTAGAGTTTGTCTGCAAAGCTCTTCCTGAAAAGTTAATCATTTAGTCTAACCTATTGTAAAAGGTTAGTTTATGATCACAAATGTGCCCTATAGGAATTTTTTTACCTCTGTTGAGGCACTTCAAAAAATGTGGCTTAAGAACATACACTTAAATGTGCATCTATTAAGGCTCATCCTTGTCTCATTTGTGCTAGTATAAATCAAACTCATATTACTGGAATTACATTGCTTTTATGGCATTGTACTGGGAGCAGAAGAAGGCTGATTAAATTCATGTTAATTGACATTAATTGGCAGTAAGTACTCAAAGAGGATAAAGTTTTTATTAAAGCATTAAATAGACAGATGATTTGTCTAAACTGACCAAAGCATTTTCTTATTCTAAAAAAAATCTGCTGCCTTAATATTCACGTCCTAAAGCTAAAATCTAAACTTAGCCTTAAACTACGTGGAATCCTAGGGTGTCTTCACAGCAGATCTGTAATTATTGCTAGTCTTTTCTCTCCCACACTCAACTGGATTTTCCTGTTGGTGACCTACCTCTCCAGTGCCATGGCTAATTCAGCACAAATCTTCTAGGAGTATTTCCTTCCTGTTTTTGTAGCTACACTCCATTGCTGCAGAATTTGAGCATTTCCAGAAAAGTGTATTCTTCTAATCCACATTCCTTTCTTGAACTGCAGGTGTGTATTTGCCAGGCTACACAAAGCACACTTATTGGGATAGCAAATTCTTTCTTAACAGTTAAAAAGCCATGGTTTCATGGCTTTGCTTGTAGTGCACAGTCTGCATTTCCTTGTTCATGTAGATGTTATAGAAGTGTACTAAATTGGTATTCAGTGTTTGATGTATATGTGGTGCAGAAAGCATTCAAGAGGAGGCACTGTGCCTGTGTAATATGTGTGTATGTGTGTATTTACCTTCATCTCTCTCTGCAAAATGTAGAGACACACACAATGCATGTTCACATATATATAAGGTCCACCTAAATCCTATTGTGTTCCTGCACTGATATTCCTAATTAAATGGAGGCTAACTCTCAACAGAAAGTTGACTAGGTCAAGCTTCTGAATATTGAATCTTATACTGTTCAAAACTGCTGAAAACATTTATTTTCAATTTAAGTTTGAATTAGAACTCAGGTTTTGAAGGTGTAATAAGATGCAATTAATCATAGATTAAATATTTAATTGCAATTTGCAATAATTTAAACACCTCAGTCCTTCTTCATGATCATTTATTAGGGGTTTAGGTACGTGTATACAAATTATACCTACTTTCTGCATAATTTTTAATAGCTGTCTCTCCAGTGGTAGCCAGTGCATTCAAATTAGTGCTTAATATTGTCACTTAGTGCTCTGAGCATTTTTCATACTGGATTTATTGAGTTAATAGTGATATTATATAGATTTGTGAATCATAGAATCATAGAATTGCTCGGGTTGGAAAAGACCTTAAAGATCATTGAGTCCAATCACAATGAAAATCTAGAAGTGAAAATCTAGAAATGGCAGAAAGAGGGAAAAAGAAAGCACTCAATACTGGATTCTTATTTATTCTTCATATTAATATGTATCTTATTTTTCTCAATTAGAATCAAATCAAGTTCCCAGCTAGAAGCTTTTAGAGCAAATTTTGCCACAAAGCAATTTTTTGCTTTAATGATGAACATGTATTGCTTTTAAATTCCTAAAAAGGTGACTAATATAGAAGCCATGACACATATATGCATACCTGCAGTGACATAAAAGTATTGCCTTAAAAAAATAAATAGTTATAAAATTACAGATCTGTCCTGACATTCATTATTTTAACTCATTGAGTTATTCCCAGGGGATCTTTGCTAACAAACCACAAAAAGGGGGACCTGCAGAAAGTGTGTACTTCTTTTTCACATTCAGTTCCTGATTTATGAATATTTTACTGTTCAGAAACACTGAAGCAGTTTCTCCCTAGTGAGATTTTTAGCTCTATCCTCTGTAAAATCTGTATTGAGCAGCCAGGTTGTAAGAAGTGTCAGTAATTTACATTATTATTATGTGCCAAATAATACTGCACCAAATGTGGGAAACAAAGCTTCATAAAAACAGGACGGCAGGTTGTTAAGATGTGCTGATTCTCTTGGATGTTGGATACACATTCCCCTTCTTTGTATTTTCACCATATGTTTTCCATATTGTCAGCCTTCCAAGCCTTTCTGCTCATTTTCTCTGTCACTTATTCTCCAGAAAATATACGACGCTTATTAGTATCACATCTGAAAGATGACACTTCATCTTCTTCATACACCACTTCAAGCTGTCTGCACACTTTACCAGCTTAGGGGGCAACTTCTTGGTGAAGAGTCAGCTCTTCAAACATTAATTTTTGCAAATCTGCAGAAAGAGGACTTTGGGAAATGCAGCTTTCTTCTGCAGTTCTGGGAAGAACAACATCTCCAGGTAGGTGGCCCTGCTGAATATTTGCTGAACAGTCATACAGTACAGTGAAGGAGTCAAATCTGATTAGTAGCACCCGCAGGCTGAGGAAACAAACCTTAAGTCTGGCACTGACTCTGAAGATTCCCTGCCAACATGAAACTTCAGATATTATTTCCCTAACAACTGAAAATGAAGCTGTCTTCATTCACAGGTATGACCTCATTGCATTGAAGGAGACCTGGTGTACGAGGAGGAGAGTACCCTCTCCAGGAAACTTCCCAGGCTGCCTCCTCTGTCACTGCCAATCAGCAGAGCAAGACGGTTGGACAGATGTCCTTGATGTCTCACGGCACATTTAAAAACATGTACATTAATTATATTCTTAAAGAATAATGTTTTCTAGAGTCAGAGCTGAGAAGCCAGTGCCTCAGTCTGTTAAGTACTGCTGACCATGTTTCCTATTCATGTGTGGGAATTTAAGGCCACTCAATCACTGTAATGAAGGGTATTTATTCACTAGGGAGTGATTGGCTCTGGTTAAAGACAAAGGCACTGAAAGGAATTTCCACAGTTCTTTTTCCCTTTTAGAAAAATAGCATTAAAAGATATCTGATGAGAACAATAAAAGGGAAAAGAAAAGAATTAAAAAATGTAAGATAAACAGTAAATATTTAAGGAGAGTAACTTTGAAATTCTGCCTGCCTCATAATCTTTTTGAGATGCATCTCTAACATTTCACAAATTGTCTTTTTCTGAACTGACTCCATGAACAGTCTGCTTATTATTTATTGTTTTCATGGTTAGACTGCTGTTCTATGGGCAAGATTTAAAAAAAAAAAAATTTTGTCCTTCCAATAGACTTAATTCTTGAGCGATGGTGGCCTCTCAAATATGGAAGAGACTCTAGTTATCAGATCAACTAACAATTCCCATTTACTTATCCTTCCTCCAGAATAGGTGTTGACTTGGATGTTGGTTTGGTGATTTTTTTGAATTTTGTGCTTCTGTGCCTGTGTGCTGGGAAGGAGAGAGGAAAGGAAAGAAGGAGGTAGCTGGTCTTGTAAAGGGCCTAATTAAAAATTAAGTTCTCAATTAAAACTCTTCTGAATTAAGATTTCTTCTCTTTTTCCTGCTTCCATCTATCCCACGACAGTTTAGTTGCTGCATAGCATAATCAATCTACATTTGCCAGTACCCCACTATTTACTTCAGCATTTTACTTCAGTTTGTCCATAACGCTATGTATGTAAGGAAATTTCTATTCTATCAGTGAAAACGATTGAAAAGCAGTCACAAGAATCAGTCGGTGTTACTTATTCAGTTTGTTAAACTCCACTACAAGAAGTCAAGAGTGACTAACANTATTGTTTTAAATACATATTTTATCTTTTACCCTTTTAAACAGGAACTCTTTCAGCTTTGTTCCTTTAAGATCTCAATAGTTTTAAAAAATCATTAATAAAGCATGCTTCAAGCTGCATTTACATTTTTATAGCGTGTACTGTAACACATAGTATAGATTTTGCTTTCTAGTTGTACACTTTTAGGTCAATATGATTGTCTTAAGAATAAACTTTACAGATGACTCTGGGGCTTCATAACCATACTCTTTCATTATTTCTCAACACCCTGGACACCTCTCTTCTGCTTCTTGTGCCTCTTCGTTCAGAAAACTATGACCCTTTCCAGAAAGATGCACACGTGCATGCTGTCCAATGTCTCCCATACCAATTTCTGTACCACATCTAGGCAGTACGTAGTTATTTTAAAAAAATAAAGTTAGAATTCTACCATGGAATAATTCAGAGTAGTTCTGGAGATGGATTAGTTAATCAAGGAATTTTCTTTAATTCCTAGCTAAAACATCACATTAGGTTTTCAGTTCTTATAAAACGAAGGACATTTATTTCAAAGCTATCTGGATTTACACATGAATTTTAGATTACAATTTGATTATACTATCTTTCATCTCTCAAACATCTCTGACAGCAGAATGCAGGTGGTCTATTGCAATTAACCTGTCTGGGGGAAAATACCATATAACATTTTCTCAACAATAACAAAACCCTACAGGCACTAGGTTGACTCAAATTCCTTTCAGTTTTCCGAAAAGCAGTGTTGGCCAGGTTACCCTGAAATTCAGCTTTGGCTTTTTCCCAGGACTGAAGTTGCTTCTTCATGAAATATAATATTAACAAGCAATTTTCTTCAGGTTTCCTTTTTTCCAAAATTTTATTAGAGAACATATTCTGCAGATAATTATGAGTTATGTAAAACTCTGCTAATAATGTGGAGAGATGGAGAATCTCCAATCCTTGTATATTTTTGCCAATATTCTACAGAGGCAATTAGAGTATTCCCCTCTAACAAATTACAATTGAATAATACTGACAAGTTTTGAGGAAGTTTTGAGGAAGGGAAAAAAAAATAAGGGCATATGAATGAATGGACCATATTGCAAGTATAGAATAATTTTTTTGATTATTTGAGTTAAATGCAAAAAAAAATTATCACAGGTCTTTATATTGGCAGAGATGTTGTAATTTATTGATAATATAGAATAAGACGTGTGTTATTCTGTCTTTCCAGAAGGAACATAAAAACATACCTTAAAAACTTCCTTCTTTCCTAGAGGAAAGCTCACCATATCTTCATTTAACCATTGTTAACATAATCCATATTTTCTCATATTTGTTAGTTGAAGCAGCAAATGACTAACACCATCCATTTTGATGAGTCACTGCACAATATGTGAGCTGGCAAATGTGAAAACGTTCCCAGAACTAAAATTACAATTTGCTTTCTCAGGGGACAAGTGCTTTGTGGCTAATTAGTATTGTGGATACTGACCCTCTTCCCTCACAACTCCTTATAGCTCATGCAAACTTTATTCACATCTTTGAAATACCTTCTAATCAGCCAAAAGTATTTGGCACACTTTTGCAGTCTGCAGGCACAATAAGAATTCAAAACAAGCTCTGACTGAAACCCCATAGCTGAGTAACTAAGCTCATATGTTGCAAGCTTTCTGAGAAAAAAAGGAGCAGTGACTAACAGCAAAGCTGTGCTGGTGTGTCATTTCATGCAGTAAATAGGCAAAAATACTTGACAACTTCTAAGATTCATAGCTTGGCAACAGAGATACTTGGTATTAGTCTCTGTTTCCTCCCCTGCTCTTGTTCAGGAAAGAACCACTTTCTTCGTGTCCTGGTGCTGTGCTGCCTTAGGAGTTCATTGCAGTTTGATTCTTTTTTCATTCTTCTCATTCCTTCTTTGGTAAGAGTATCCTCTAGTGGGAACAAAGCTCTCAGGGAGATCATCTGTATCCTCCAACTCATTCTTCTTCACTGTCTTTCCTCTGCAGTCAGAAATGAGACTTGTCCTTCCTCACTTCTCTCCACTTGTCTTTCCCTCACAGCTACTGAAGAGAAAGCAGAAAAGTTCAATGAAGAATGCCAGCTTTGAAAATAAGAAGCAAGTCAGAGTAAGAGTTGTCCCTTATTAAATTATCCCGAGAATCCAAATGTCCCTAAGCAAAACAAAACAAAACAAAACAAAACAAAAAAAAGATCATTGCAGTGGTAGGGGGAAAATAATGCAGCTTGCACTTCAAAACATGAAATCAGCTGCAGAGGTTTCGTTTTCAGTCTTGTCAACTGGAAGACAAAATGATTCCTTTATTTTGCCAAACAGACAGGAGGTAAACAGCACATGCCATTGCTGACTGAACTGCAAAATCAAAATTGACAAATCCTGGAGGAAGAATCTACTATTATAAAGCAAGGCATGAGTGCTAATGCTACTTTGACTTCCTCAGTTGATACCTGCTGCTGCTGCTCAACAGCCCCTGAGGCCTGCTTGAGACAAGCTTAGAAATGGAATGATAATTTTGTCATAAAAAAAAAAAAAAAAAAGAGTAAAAAAAGAGACTGACATAGAAAACTAGCCACTGTTGTAGTTTTTGTACTTATAAAGGAGCAGAAGTAGGGATCTCTGTTTAAATGCAGCATCTTCTTGAAAATAGGAAAAAAAAACAACCAACTATTAATGACAGTTAAATGAAGAAAAAAGATATGACAGAAAATTAAGGTGAAAGATGAAAAAGACAAACTAAATCCAAGACTGACCCCTGACATCTTTTCTCTTTTTGATTTGACTATTGGATATATTAATTTTTCTATAAATTGATACATAGGTCTGACTTTTTGATCTGTTAATTACAGAGGCCCCCATTTCAGAAAGTCAAGATTGCTTTAAGAACTCCAGACAATTTAGTGAAAAAAATGAAAGAAGTGGTATATCTTAATTTGTACCTTCACTCTTACCCTCTGTTGTCACAGTGGTTTGATCTGGGGAAGAACAAACCTTTCTCCAAAGCTTAAGAGTACTGTCTATACAGGTACCCTAAATTTGTTCTGCTCTGAGTTCACTTTAGTTTAACAATACAAGCTGTTCTTCAAACTGTTACTTGCAATACATCACTGAGAAAAAGAAGAATGAAAAACACAGCCTTACAAGTGAAGATTGGCATGTTTAGACTTCCTCTTGCTCTCAAGGGTTTGAGGGCTAGACCTGAAGAATTAATATTCTGTCTGTGAATGTGCAAAGCTCACTTTTTTTGCTGAATTCACAAAATTACCTCAGTAGCTTAAAAGAAGAATCTAAAGCTGAAAAATTTCATACAGCTTCAACAGGTTCTTTTAGCTGTTTCAGTTTTCACCAGTAAAGGAGATACTACTCAGTTTACAGGATCCTGGATTGAACAACTATTATACAATTCACAAATTCAGAAGTTTCATAAAATATAGTATTCATCAAACTCTACAAATACAGAACTTGGAATAGAAATGTTAAAAATGTTAAAGAATCCAACTATTAGAGAAAAACATATATTAAAGTAAAAAATATCTGCCATTTCAGAGAAGGAACTGAGCATAGATGTAAAGTTAAACATCATATTCAGTGTTTCTCTCCCTTATCAGTTACCATGATGTTACATACAGGTCACAATTTGTTAGAAGAGTTGTTCATGTGTATTTGTACTTTTTACATATGATTATGATTTAAATTAGGTACATTTTTATATTCTTTTTCATACCCTTACTGTTATGAATCTAAAGTGTTACTTACAGGCTGTTTTTATCTTGAGATTTTTAGTCAAAGAAAATCTTTCCTGGATAAAATTCAACACTTTCTATATTTGGTTCTATTAAGAAGTTAGGAAAAATGTCTGAAAAAAACTCTTGCCTTTGAAATAGTGCAAAGGCACAATAACCATATTTTTACCTAGATATTTCTTCCTTGCAAACCTGGGGATAGGGGAAAAAAAAAAAAAAAGGATTTGTGAACATGAAAATTGATTTCTTTAATCAATCTACAAGAAGTTTATTTTAAGTTTGTAATCTTATCCTGTCTCTAGACCCTCCTATGTACCGTGAACTTTATAACAAGGATGTCTTCTGAAGTCATTTTGTTTTTCCTTGTTAGATTGAAGCTATCTAGCTGAGTAACTCCAGGTCTTCCTAGACTTTATTATTTCAGTTATAGTTTGAAATGGGAATCCAAAGGGATTTTGTTTTCTCTTTCCGGATTATGGTAGTTCTCAGAGGAAACTGTCTAGTTGCCTTTCTGCTAGCACCATTTCTTACTACTACTACTATCAAATCAAAATTTGATGAGTTAAAGAAAATGAAAGTGTTAATAAGACAATACTTGAGATCTCAGAAGTTTATATACAACTGCAGGGATGAGGAAGCAGAAGGTATACTGGGGTTCTCCCTTCGTTCCTTTCTCCGACTGAGAATTAAGTTTTTAACAGGAAAAAAAAGGACTAAAAGGGGAGAACATCTTGATGCAGACTTGCCATGGCAGTGAAACAGTGTTTTGTGTAGAAATTTAATGTCATTATTCTGTGATTAATGTAGATGTGTTTGTATGTAGCTTGTTCTGAAAGTAATGCCTCCTATTTATTTCCATGGAAACTACAATAGATACAAAGAACACAATAACAGTACTTGATAGAATAAATTCTCACCTACAAAACAGTATTTTTCAACATAGTCACCACCATTAGAGTTACATTTTCAACAGTGATGAACAAGAGCCTCAATGCAGAGCTTTTAAAAGTCTGCATGGCCATCTGGAACATGGCTTGTCTTTCACATTGCTATGGCCACTGCTGAAACACACAACCCACTGCCTCACTGTGCTCACATCCAATGTTTGATCTCCAGAAATGTTTAGCAAGTGTTGATGAATGTGAATGGGTGTCATTTTTTCAGCATGGAGGTATTCAGTGGCACACCTTTGCTTCATAGACACATCCATGTCAGTCACCATTTTGTCAGACTGCCCCTCTGCTGTCATCTGTCACACAGGAACAAAGTGTAATGAAATGTTCAGCCTCTACTGCCACACCACCAACATCCACTTTCAATGCTGTTGGCCAACATAGTAAAATAGAAGGCATTACTACGTACTTATTTATAATGAGGAATTTAATGGGCTGTGTTGTTCTGATTCATTCAGGATTTGCTGTTAACTGAGAGAAACTGATTACAGTCATGAAGCTACTGAACATCAATTTGGCAGTTGCTATAGAAAACAGGCTTAGCAAGCTTGTTAATAATGCTATCAACTGTATTCGAAAATAGTAATCTAATTGGTCTACTTTATAGATCTTTCCTAAGCTACACAGCTGCCAAAGTCATACAGAAGGAAGGTAATAAATAAGAGTTTCCTCTTGGAAACAAACACAGAATTAAAAAAACCAAAACAGAACAAAACAAACAAAAAACAAACAAACAAACAAACAAAAAGAAACCAAACAGAGTTATTGTGGTAACTAGACAGGAGATTCTTCAGAAATATGCAAGGATAAATCCCCGGGAGTCATAGCTGGGCTATGCTGTGGTTAAACAAAAGTCCTGTCTTTCTCCAGTGGAGCATCCCTTTCTAAACAGAACAAATAGCTGGCAAGTATTATGTGGAGAGATGATCTCAGTGATGCTGCCCTTTCTCTTAAAACCACTAGAACAGTCTTTCTCTGTTTTTCATTATTGTTATTGTTTTTCTTTTTTGTTCTTTTTGCCAACCTAGAGGGAGACCCTTTAGTTTACTGTGTGTGGGACAACTTGATTAATGCTAAACTATCAGTGAATCAATGTGCACTTTAAATATTTTATCTTCTTCAATTCACTGTGGAACAAAAAGAAAATCACTTAGCAACACCTAACTATGTGAAGCTAGTCCCTGAACATTCACTGGAATGTCTGTACTGTTTTTGTAACCTAGTCTGTTCTTTAGGCAGTCTAGTCTTTTTTTTAACTGTCTAACGCTTCCCTATTAGTGTTGCTAAACAACCCTTTTCTTTTATGTGTTCCTCAGATGCCTGTCTCAGACTATATTTAATTTCATTCTTTCATTGAAAGGCTGTAATCTTGTTTCTCTTTACTCTCTTACAGCTGTGTAAATTTAAATTAATTTACTTTCTTCATAGATTTATGCAGCCATGAATAGAATTTCTTCACCCAGAGATGTTCACTGTCAAATATTTCAATATGTCAGCCAAAGAAATTTCATGAATACTAGATAATTCTGGGCATCTAGAAATTTCATTAATGCCTGTAAATTGGAGTTGAGCTCTTTGTAAAATTTGGTAATCATAGATAGGACTAGTAAAACTGCCGGTGTGGATAGGGTACATTTATATTTGAAACTTTTTTAGTTTGACTGTTCCAGACAAAGCTCTTCTGACAGCCTAGTCCCCGAGTAAGAATAGATGTGTTAAGCATAGGAACTCTAGTGTCAGTGAACCACTGTCTGAAGTATTTCTTTGTTTCAATAAAATGTAATGCCGTCAAGATAAAAGTTTTTCCAGAATCTTTACAACATGTTTTCTTCAATGTATTGTGTGTTTTATTAAAGAATACTGAGGAAAAGAGACAGGGTTTTCAGATTTATACTAATAGTTCTCACTTCCCCCAACCCTCTAGTCATCTTTCCAATGAGGAAATAAATAAGATAGTTTTAAAACTCATTTAATGCATGGCATAGGAATTACTGAATTTGGACAGTTTTTGTTATGCAATAAATGATTTTTAATTTCTGTATGAAAAATATGTCCTTCTCTTCTGACTGTTAGTGGATGCTTGGCTGTTTTTGTTTCCATTTACCAACATAATCATAGCCCAGTGTCTCAGCTGAAAGGCTTTGAGCCTTCAGATTGCTGACAGAAAAACAGAGGAGATTATATGGATTTTCCTTTTCAAATTTCTCTGGTTTAATCAGATTTAGTTTACTACACAGTTAATATTTGCAGAAATATATGAAGAAGTGTCAAAACTGGAAATCCATGTGATCCTAAGTAATAAGGTAGAAGAATGACAGTTGTTCTTTCATCTTTATTTTTATTGAAGGTACATGGCAGGCTATTGTTTTTAAGGCTGTTGTCACATTCAGTTTTTCTCATACACTCTTTCAGTTTATGTCTTACTCAATCTGCTGTCAGCTGTATGAGACTCACTCTATACTGTATGCCAAGTCTAAATGAATCAGTTACTTCTATATTGCTCTTTACAAAATGTGCAAATACTTCAAACACATTAATGATTTTACATTCACATGAAACCTCTGAAGTACTTCCGAAACTGCTGCATAGACTATTAAAGGAGCTACCCTTTACTTGGGGCACCTAGAGTTTGTATTTTCAGTCCTTTGCAATTTGCATTCTGAAAGCAAAAATCCTGATGTTTCTAGTTGTAGTTGCCTTGAACAGATTGCATCAAGGTGACTCAAAGTTCAAGAACAAGCATACAGTTCATGAACAACTGTGAAAAAATGTTTGATTTTAATTGACTTGCCCAGCATTGCATACACAATTTGAAGGAGAGTTTGGAGCAGTATCCTATACTAGAAGAGAGGATTGAACTGATGTAACCATGCTGCCAGCCTTTCTGACATTGTCTTGCTCATAATATAGCTTTCAGCCGCTGCAATGAATTCTCTTTAAGCTACCTGTTTCACAGATTGGCATTGTTTAATGAAACAATTTGGGGCTAGAATTTGTTGATAGTATCTCAGTTCTGTTACGCATTTCATATAGGCTGCAATATTTGCATATTTTTTTATTTCTCCTTTTATTATTTCCTTTAATATTTTTTTTTGTCTTCCTGATTCATTACGGTACCCAGCAGTTTCAGTTATTCCCACCTACATTTCTGCTTTTTTTTTTTTTTTGTATAGTCCTAAACTTTATTTTGAAAACAGTACTCACAACAGCTAATTCAAATGCATTTATCTGTGTATATGCTTTTCCATAAGTTTATCTTCTTTCTGGCATCATACTTGAATATCTCAGTTGTCTTCACATAGTTTTGATCTCTTTTATTTAGTGTTCGCATTTGTAAGTAGTTGGCTTCAATGATTTCCTGTGATCTCCTATTTTCCTACCATTCCTTCTACCATATTTTAGATGCTTTGGAGGTGAGTGGGGGGCTTATCACTACTCGCAGACTTTTAGTGCAGGATGGGGACAAGTACATGCAACTTCCCGGTATTTTGCCTCTAAATTATATTTGTACTTTTAGCTTCAGAATTGCTGTTGTTGCAATTATGTTCTTACATCCATGTCTGTTTTCTTAATGAACAGAACAGTATGAAGTTTTCCTTTCTTATGTACTGCTTTCTTTTCTTTTTACACTATTTTTTTCTTGGTGTGGGTAGAGGTTGCTGCTTCAGAGTGATACAGTCTTTGAAACTCTCTTTGTCAGATGAGAACATAAATTGTGGCTCATGCTACTAAAATAAGGACTTACTATTTCAGAGTGTATTGTTCTTCTATAATCACTCTTCTTCCTACTTCTACATATCACACATTTCATTTGGAATCTGGAATAATATCCATCAAAACAGAATATTTGTATGTTTCATTTCTTCTACTGAGCAAAACAAAGTGGAACAACTTTCCTGTGAAATAGAGGATTTTATCCTTTTTATGGACTGAGGACTAAGATCTCCTCAGAGAGATTATGGTATACTGAGGACTACATGAAAAATGTAAGAAAGAATTTTAACTAACTGTCTCTAAAATAGATGCTTACAACAGAAATCTTTTCTCTTTACACCCATTTTAAAATTTCTGAAGTAAATGTATTTGTACTGTAATATAATGATTGATTTTTCCTATGGTTTTCTAATTATTTCTTTTTCATTTAGCACCTCCCCTCAATTCCAATCAAAAATTTTTAATCATAAGCTATATACTTGGTAAGCATATCATCTTCCAAATCTCTAGTTGGGTAACACTTGCCATAACACCACCATTATCATAATACATCCACTGATTTATTTTTTCTTTTTTTTTTTTCTGAGACATGATTGGATAGTTTAACCAAAGTAAGTTATTTGCATGATTACCAATCAAATTCTATATTTAGTTTACTCATAAACAAAGCTGCTGTGTGATATTATATTCTTTAGAGTTTGTCTGCAAAGCTCTTCCTGAAAAGTTAATCATTTAGTCTAACCTATTGTAAAAGGTTAGTTTATGATCACAAATGTGCCCTATAGGAATTTTTTTACCTCTGTTGAGGCACTTCAAAAAATGTGGCTTAAGAACATACACTTAAATGTGCATCTATTAAGGCTCATCCTTGTCTCATTTGTGCTAGTATAAATCAAACTCATATTACTGGAATTACATTGCTTTTATGGCATTGTACTGGGAGCAGAAGAAGGCTGATTAAATTCATGTTAATTGACATTAATTGGCAGTAAGTACTCAAAGAGGATAAAGTTTTTATTAAAGCATTAAATAGACAGATGATTTGTCTAAACTGACCAAAGCATTTTCTTATTCTAAAAAAAATCTGCTGCCTTAATATTCACGTCCTAAAGCTAAAATCTAAACTTAGCCTTAAACTACGTGGAATCCTAGGGTGTCTTCACAGCAGATCTGTAATTATTGCTAGTCTTTTCTCTCCCACACTCAACTGGATTTTCCTGTTGGTGACCTACCTCTCCAGTGCCATGGCTAATTCAGCACAAATCTTCTAGGAGTATTTCCTTCCTGTTTTTGTAGCTACACTCCATTGCTGCAGAATTTGAGCATTTCCAGAAAAGTGTATTCTTCTAATCCACATTCCTTTCTTGAACTGCAGGTGTGTATTTGCCAGGCTACACAAAGCACACTTATTGGGATAGCAAATTCTTTCTTAACAGTTAAAAAGCCATGGTTTCATGGCTTTGCTTGTAGTGCACAGTCTGCATTTCCTTGTTCATGTAGATGTTATAGAAGTGTACTAAATTGGTATTCAGTGTTTGATGTATATGTGGTGCAGAAAGCATTCAAGAGGAGGCACTGTGCCTGTGTAATATGTGTGTATGTGTGTATTTACCTTCATCTCTCTCTGCAAAATGTAGAGACACACACAATGCATGTTCACATATATATAAGGTCCACCTAAATCCTATTGTGTTCCTGCACTGATATTCCTAATTAAATGGAGGCTAACTCTCAACAGAAAGTTGACTAGGTCAAGCTTCTGAATATTGAATCTTATACTGTTCAAAACTGCTGAAAACATTTATTTTCAATTTAAGTTTGAATTAGAACTCAGGTTTTGAAGGTGTAATAAGATGCAATTAATCATAGATTAAATATTTAATTGCAATTTGCAATAATTTAAACACCTCAGTCCTTCTTCATGATCATTTATTAGGGGTTTAGGTACGTGTATACAAATTATACCTACTTTCTGCATAATTTTTAATAGCTGTCTCTCCAGTGGTAGCCAGTGCATTCAAATTAGTGCTTAATATTGTCACTTAGTGCTCTGAGCATTTTTCATACTGGATTTATTGAGTTAATAGTGATATTATATAGATTTGTGAATCATAGAATCATAGAATTGCTCGGGTTGGAAAAGACCTTAAAGATCATTGAGTCCAATCACAATGAAAATCTAGAAGTGAAAATCTAGAAATGGCAGAAAGAGGGAAAAAGAAAGCACTCAATACTGGATTCTTATTTATTCTTCATATTAATATGTATCTTATTTTTCTCAATTAGAATCAAATCAAGTTCCCAGCTAGAAGCTTTTAGAGCAAATTTTGCCACAAAGCAATTTTTTGCTTTAATGATGAACATGTATTGCTTTTAAATTCCTAAAAAGGTGACTAATATAGAAGCCATGACACATATATGCATACCTGCAGTGACATAAAAGTATTGCCTTAAAAAAATAAATAGTTATAAAATTACAGATCTGTCCTGACATTCATTATTTTAACTCATTGAGTTATTCCCAGGGGATCTTTGCTAACAAACCACAAAAAGGGGGACCTGCAGAAAGTGTGTACTTCTTTTTCACATTCAGTTCCTGATTTATGAATATTTTACTGTTCAGAAACACTGAAGCAGTTTCTCCCTAGTGAGATTTTTAGCTCTATCCTCTGTAAAATCTGTATTGAGCAGCCAGGTTGTAAGAAGTGTCAGTAATTTACATTATTATTATGTGCCAAATAATACTGCACCAAATGTGGGAAACAAAGCTTCGTAAAAACAGGACGGCAGGTTGTTAAGATGTGCTGATTCTCTTGGATGTTGGATACACATTCCCCTTCTTTGTATTTTCACCATATGTTTTCCATATTGTCAGCCTTCCAAGCCTTTCTGCTCATTTTCTCTGTCACTTATTCTCCAGAAAATATACGACGCTTATTAGTATCACATCTGAAAGATGACACTTCATCTTCTTCATACACCACTTCAAGCTGTCTGCACACTTTACCAGCTTAGGGGGCAACTTCTTGGTGAAGAGTCAGCTCTTCAAACATTAATTTTTGCAAATCTGCAGAAAGAGGACTTTGGGAAATGCAGCTTTCTTCTGCAGTTCTGGGAAGAACAACATCTCCAGGTAGGTGGCCCTGCTGAATATTTGCTGAACAGTCATACAGTACAGTGAAGGAGTCAAATCTGATTAGTAGCACCCGCAGGCTGAGGAAACAAACCTTAAGTCTGGCACTGACTCTGAAGATTCCCTGCCAACATGAAACTTCAGATATTATTTCCCTAACAACTGAAAATGAAGCTGTCTTCATTCACAGGTATGACCTCATTGCATTGAAGGAGACCTGGTGTACGAGGAGGAGAGTACCCTCTCCAGGAAACTTCCCAGGCTGCCTCCTCTGTCACTGCCAATCAGCAGAGCAAGACGGTTGGACAGATGTCCTTGATGTCTCACGGCACATTTAAAAACATGTACATTAATTATATTCTTAAAGAATAATGTTTTCTAGAGTCAGAGCTGAGAAGCCAGTGCCTCAGTCTGTTAAGTACTGCTGACCATGTTTCCTATTCATGTGTGGGAATTTAAGGCCACTCAATCACTGTAATGAAGGGTATTTATTCACTAGGGAGTGATTGGCTCTGGTTAAAGACAAAGGCACTGAAAGGAATTTCCACAGTTCTTTTTCCCTTTTAGAAAAATAGCATTAAAAGATATCTGATGAGAACAATAAAAGGGAAAAGAAAAGAATTAAAAAATGTAAGATAAACAGTAAATATTTAAGGAGAGTAACTTTGAAATTCTGCCTGCCTCATAATCTTTTTGAGATGCATCTCTAACATTTCACAAATTGTCTTTTTCTGAACTGACTCCATGAACAGTCTGCTTATTATTTATTGTTTTCATGGTTAGACTGCTGTTCTATGGGCAAGATTTAAAAAAAAAAAAATTTTGTCCTTCCAATAGACTTAATTCTTGAGCGATGGTGGCCTCTCAAATATGGAAGAGACTCTAGTTATCAGATCAACTAACAATTCCCATTTACTTATCCTTCCTCCAGAATAGGTGTTGACTTGGATGTTGGTTTGGTGATTTTTTTGAATTTTGTGCTTCTGTGCCTGTGTGCTGGGAAGGAGAGAGGAAAGGAAAGAAGGAGGTAGCTGGTCTTGTAAAGGGCCTAATTAAAAATTAAGTTCTCAATTAAAACTCTTCTGAATTAAGATTTCTTCTCTTTTTCCTGCTTCCATCTATCCCACGACAGTTTAGTTGCTGCATAGCATAATCAATCTACATTTGCCAGTACCCCACTATTTACTTCAGCATTTTACTTCAGTTTGTCCATAACGCTATGTATGTAAGGAAATTTCTATTCTATCAGTGAAAACGATTGAAAAGCAGTCACAAGAATCAGTCGGTGTTACTTATTCAGTTTGTTAAACTCCACTACAAGAAGTCAAGAGTGACTAACA
>JACDJE010000198.1:911514-952539 GCA_016647715.1 Pavo muticus
TTTTTTGAGTTGCGGTGGAATTTTCTTTGTTCCTCTTTGCTGTACCTGACTTTATACCTTTAACCTAGTCTTATACTTCTAGTTAGTCTTATAATAAGAAAATCTGTTGGTAGACAGCTAGTCTGACTCTTTGCTTTCTTGCATACACTTGCTATATTTGTTGTTTTAAAGAACTGGTGATCTTTGTTACGATTTTGGCTTTTGTCCAAGTGGACAAGAAGAAGCCATGTTTATTCAAAAAGTTAGTTATGTTTAAAGTAAGAAACTAAAAATCCAGCTGTAAAGCAGTGTTCCAAAAAACATAGAGATTTATACTTGAAAAGCCAGAAACTTCTAGCCAAATCTAGCAATAAAATTAATCAATTATCTTCCTCAAAATTAGACATGTTTATTTTAGTTTGTTTTGAAACTAAGTTAAACATGGTTAACACCGTAAATTTTGTGATAAATCATAATCAAGAAAGCAGTGTGGTTATTTTCAATCAATTACTTGTTAAATGTTTTTCAAGAGAATGATATGAGTACATGTGGCCTTTCTGATGTCTGTTTCAAGTTAATGAAGCATGGAGTATAAAAATCAGGCTGAGCAAAAACCTCTTTTTCTCAGTATAACCAAAAGGATAAAGTCTGCAGTGCAATAAAAGACACTTCATAGAGGATGACTTTTTAGACAGACAAGCAAATTCAAGAATCTCTAAGGAGAGGCAGAGTAGCTCTCATAGTTGAGACTCTGGAAGATCAAGAATTTTGCATTACAGAAGTCTTTCCAGACTACATTATAAGGCCATAAATCTTATGTAGTCAGAACCTAATAATTTTTGTTAGTGACAATCATTGTAGGATAAGTTTGGAAGACAGTCATTAGAGGGAATTTTGATTGCATTTTTCTTTTTGTTCTCTTTGCCGTAAAAATTTTTAAATGATATTTTAATGTTTTTTTTAATCTCAGATACTGGTTGGTACAATCCCTTAATCTCTTCGACTTGTTCTTAGTCATATAAAAATCTAGCTAATCTTTTCAGGTTTTGCCACAGTGATCTCTTCTTCCCAGAATGCACTCTCTGAATCAGGACATCACCTTCACATTTGCCAGCAATCAAACTCGAAAGAGACTAGAAATGATTCAGATTTGTTCTGTGAATTGGGCTAGACAGCAGGTTGTCATTCAGAGCAACTCTTAAATCACCTCTAATCTATAAAGAAAGTTTTATCGCTGTTTGCTTTAGAAGACCATAGAGTCCAGAAAAGACAACGGAGCACTGAAATGTAGCAGTGATTCACTGAAACTGAGACACCAGGGATGCTGTCAAAGCCCAGAAGAAGATATAGAACCAGCACCAGGCATATAGAATACATCATCTATGTTTTGTTCTGAACTGGAATTGAATGTCTGTACTCACTCTTACACAGATCCTTCAACATTATTACCAGACATTACTTTCACACTGCTTTAAGATGCATAGACTTTGCTAGTTTGTCCATTTTTGTTGACTCTAGTGCAAACTGAGGATTCTGGTGCAATGATGGATTTTGTATGTAGGTGTTTTAAATGCCAGGTATCATTTATAAGGATCTGTTGTTCTAAGGTTAAGTTCAACTGTTTTTGAGTTTTCTGCTGTCCTTAATGCATTAATCTGTCTTCATAAATTTAGTTATTTTGTAGAGAAATCTATGCCTTTTATAACAGTCAAATCATCTTAATAGTGCACACATGATTAAGATGTGAAGGACATATTTTTATTAGTATAAATAAAGTCCTAGATGTATGTGAATTTTTAACTCCCATTGAGTGTACGGGAAAATGTTAAATAGATGCTGTGTTGTCAGAAACATTATTGTGTGGAGAAAATAAGCTATGGGTGGGATGTGGGATTCAGAGTGAGTTAATTGTGCAAGATCTATCTGCCAATTATCCTATTTTTTCCTTCCTTTTCCCCTTGATGTTCCTTTTTCACATTTCCTTTTTACATTTTTCCAATAATTTTCAGTTGCATTGTTGAGAAAGCAAAATGCTCCTCATCAGGTGACCTTGAAATACCTTGCTTTCATGAAAGGCAGAGGCTCACAAGGCAGGGAATTCAGTAGGGGCCCAGGATTTTCCCATGCAGTAGACACTTGCTGCCAAATCTGAATTCTGGAGTCTGCAAGTAACTTGATCTGTTCACTTTCATAGAGGAGCTCAGAAGGAGGTGGTTGTAGATAGCAACTACTTTTACAGAAATTATTTTTTGTCTTTGAAAGATTTCCAAAGCAACTGCAGAAATTTCTGCATATCTGCCAAATTTCTGAATGCCAGAAATGTCTTTCTTTGCATTTAATCACACAGCAGTCCACGTGAAATTTAATACAATACCCTCAACACTAATTGACCTCATAAAATCTCTAGCTTCTTTCTTTTGGGGGTAAAAGCTTCTCTATCACAGTTCTGATTCTAATTTTTATTTACTGTGTAGTCACTCTTTTAGAGAGATTTAGTAGGAACAGAAGAACAGATTTGGATGGAGTTACTACTGGGTCTGGTATGTTTCAGTATTTCTGAGGGATAAGAGTTTTTGAAAATAAACAGAATTTGCAAGCAAGTCATGGAAATTTTCTCTTCAAAGGGTATCTTCATCTACCCCATTCTGAATTAGTGAAGAAAATGTAACTATTGCATTTATCCAGACGGCAAATCTTGCCTATTACTCTGTTAAGTCACAAAGAATTTATTCAGTATGTATACTGTTTTGTGTTAAAAAATTCACACCAAACTAACGCTCGATTTTTGTAGCAATGCCATGTTTTGGAGATTATATTTTATAGACAAATTCTATAATGTTCAAAGTAAATTAGAAGAGTAAATTACACTGTTTTATGACAGTTAAGGAGTTGCATGGTATACACCCCTGACATGACTATGTGTATTTGAAGTTCAAATGATCATAATATTAGATATTAATCCATTTTATTCCTACTTTCATGTCTGGCATTTAAAACATCAAACATGAACCTAATTCTATTGTGATAATTACAGACTTTGAGTAGCATAAATTTAAAGTGCTATAACAACAATACAAGCCACTCAATATATAAAAACAATATTTTTTCAAAATGTAAGAAAACTGATGAGTTAAAAGATGTTGACTGACGGTAAAATTTTTCTTTTAGGATGAATTCTTAAATATTACTAGTGTTCATCTTGTGCTTTCTTCTACTACTGTAATAATATATTTATTTCTCAAAACAGAAATGCCCAGTAAGGAAGATTTAGCCACCACTGGGCAGCAAATCACAGAGCTACAGTTGTACTGCCATTGTCATAATATGTTGGTATACTTAGTAAGTACATGTTGTAATGACAGACAAAATTAATTTAAAAGGGATATTACAAAAGATCTAAAGAATATTTCAGATCTGTGATATGGGTTATGTGTAGTTCTGTATTTTCCCAAAAGTTTTCAAGAACAATAAACAGCTGTATCTATATGCAACTGAATTGCATTCTGTTGTCTATCAGTACCCTTTATTATTTCTTGATGCCGTATTGATCTTCATAAGCTACATGACCTCCTTAAGGTAATCATTTCTCGCCACATACCTAGGATTTCTAATCTTAATAAATGTTGAAGAAGTGAAAGTGAAAAACAGAAAGATAATCCAATGTCAAGCTCCTTCAGAATGATCACCTGAAAACTTCTTTGAAACCACAAGAGTGTTTTCTAGCAGCAGATCATACATTTACATACTACACAAAATTTGAAGTGTGAGGGTAATATTTCAAGATTAGAACATTGCAATTAATATGTCAAATAAAATTAAATTTAAAACAAATTGTTGATTTTTTTTAATATTAACAAAAGCTTCAGCTTTCCCCAGACATATCTATGCTGTGAATCTATATTTCTTTAATAGAAAATCTTTCCATTACTGACAGATATTTTCATCACATGCACAAAAAAATTCTTGCGGATATATCCATCTCATATTTCTTTGATGACCATTTTGATAAGATTTTGAAACCTGAAGATTATTTTAATTTGCAAAAGTATTTAAAAAATCTGAAATTCCCTTCTTCCCTCTGAAAATAAACCCACCAGACTTTAGGTCTTGTTATTTGTCTTCATCATCTGTTATTACACACAATACAGCGATTGTAAAATCAGAAAAGCAGTATTTTACATGCACTTTATTCTAGGGTACCACCAACTCTCCCTTTGAAAAGAAAATTACAATGAAGTTGAGAGACATGGGGACTATCCATCCTCCTCTAACATTCTACTCTATCCAAAATGATACCAAATCTCAATTACGAACTGTATTACTACTTGCTTTTTTCTCCAGTCTGATGTGTGTAATTCTTGGTTCTGTTGTTGTCTTGCTATTTGATCCAATCTTACAAATTTCTCGATAGCCTTTTCAATGATTCTGATAGCTTTTGTTTTTTGTTGCAGTGTAACTTCCTTTGTATGACATTCACTTCAATGTCATAGTCTCCAGGATAAAACAGTAAGTTCAACAAATTCAGAATTATCAAATGTATGTTCTAAATGATGAGTATAATTTATAATAAATATTTTTCACTTTTTAGTGACCATAGATGAAAATTAAGAAGACACTAGAATACCAAAGGAAAGCATCCAGATGTAAAGATTAGAATGTATATGCAAGTCTTTATTTTGTAAAGATATGTTTTTAAGAATGGAATCCTGGAAGAATAAATTTTGTAATTTATTAGAAAAAAATCTGATTATAGCTTTTGCTTCTGTAGTTTATGTAGAAATTTATATTTTTAGGTTCAGAACAGTGGACAAAAAGACAGTAAAATGAAATGAGTCTACCTCTTGAAGTCAGCCCATCAAATGAAAACTGAGCTTATGGAGCTGGGAGGAACACCTAATCCCAAACATCTCCTAAATCAACTCAGTTTGTAGCTCCTTGACTGTTGAAGTTAATAGCCATACAAGCTTATTAAGAAAAAGAAAAAAGAAAAAAGAAAAAAGAAAAAAAAAAGGTTAAAGCACTGTAGAATTAAGAGTTTTCTCTACTGTTAGAGGATTGTGAGTGTTTGATTGAGAAGAGATTGTTCGATTTGTGCATTTTTCTCTTTTTCTGAGAGCCTGCTCTTCTAGAGGGACTTTCAGCTTCGTTACTCCTCTAGAGAAGCAAATTCACTCTTTTCTGATATTTAAATAGTAATGTTTATGAATATCCAGAACAGCTCATCTAGATTTTTTTATTTTTNTCTTTTGTGTGTAAAACACAGAAGTTAATGATAGCTATGAAGGCAGAAAAAAAAATCCACTTTCATTGGCAGAGGTAGATAAATCTCCTTTTGCTTCTTTGATTTCTTATTTTCACTCCGTTCATTGTAAATGTTGCCTTTGTTTTTTTGGTGTATACCCATTAGGACTAACAGAAAAAACTGACAACCTGATTCTTCACCTAGCAAATCCAGTGGTAAATCACCTCCAAATTCCAGTAAGAGCAGATTGCTTAGACTTAACAGTTTTGGTAAAAAACAAGCAAACAAACAAACTAAAAAACTACTGCCATACACGAGAGCACCTAAACTCTGCTATCCTATGGTCTGTTAGCAAATGAGCAAACTCTACCAGTACTTAACTTTAGTTTTTCCCGTTAGTTGTTCATGTGTTCAGAGTTCATCTATTCTATGTGTAACTAGATCTTAGGTTACAGTGCATTTAGTATTATTCTAATGCTTTAGCAAGTCCTCAATCTTTTTTTCACTCCTTATCCTTCTTTTTAATAAAGGCATGCAGCCTCCAGAACAACAAGCGAACAAACAAAACCTGGCTTAACATCTAGAATCCTATTCATTAACTAAAGAAACATGCAACAGAGCGCTTTAAATGCACCTGTGCCACACACGTGGCCTTGGTGTATTAGATATTTTTTTTTAAATAATTACAAAGTTAATTCTAAACTAAACAACAGACATCTGGTCCACTTTGAACAAAGGATCATACAAAGCAGCCAGATTGAAACAGACTATCTAGTTCATTAAGTTACATTTGGAGGCTGTCTAGACCTGTTTTTTTAAGAGGAGCCAAACATGCTCTCTAGTGTGCTATGGCAAATGAACAACTGCTCCATTCCCTGCTCTTTCTGCCACGACTGTCAGAAAATTAATTTACACTGTGGACTATATATTAACTGGAACTGGTAGAATATTTAAGAATCGTTACCTTTTAATATGAGTGTTTTATTTCCCTATGCTTATGACAACCAGTAGTTTAATCTAGTTTTCTTTAACCCTTTTGAACATTTAAGGGATAAATAATTTCCCTACGAGAAAGATATTTGTATTATCTTGTCTTCTATATTTCTTGATCTATATTAAAATAACTCCCCTCAAGGATTATAATTCTAAAAATATGAAGTTCTAATTCATCTTCAGCTTGCCTCCTGGTTTCAACTTCCTCGATTAAGAATAGTTTACATTTTCCATTGACAGAGTTTTCAAAAGACTTGGATATTGATTTGATGTGCTGCTTCAGTGAAGACAGAAAAGATGAAAATATTTTCCCACAGTTCATTAGAGATACAGATTGGATTGGCCATTTCCTGCTTAATGTTGTAAAGGAATTAAAAAGAAAAACTGGAAACTGGAATATTTTCATTTATTGATTAAAGGTTTGAAATGCACAGTAAGGAAAAAAAAAGAAAACATTAGCTCAGTATGCTGTAGTGTATTTACTGCACATTCTATAAAACTGGTAATGTCCAAGTTTAGAGATAATTAGTCTCATTTTCTCAAAATTGCTGAGTAAAATATACATGTATTTACACAAGTCAGTAAATACATGTGTTTTCAAAGTTTATATAGTTTTTCCTCTTATTTACAAAGTGATTGGCTAAGCTTTAGCTGCAGCAGGCAATTTGGGGAACTTCATGTGGAAGACTGTGAGAAGGAAAAAAAAAGAGACTACATTAAAAAGAAGAATGTTAATAAAGCTCTACCAATGCAGAGCGCTAGTCTCAGCACACCACACATATCCTTCTGGTCTATGTATTACTCAACATAATGGAAAAAGACCAAAAGAATATAATACAGGGGGTGGAATTAAAAGAAAGGCAACCTGCAGTTGATGGCAAAGATTGCTGTGGGTAGCAAGAATTCACTTCACTCACTCGTGCTGTTGAGGGAAGGAGTGAAACCTTTGTACAGTGGTAACTGTCAAAGAAAGGCGAAGTTTCTCTTAATGGAGAGGTAAAAATCTAGCCTCAATCTCTGAAACTGCTCTTTAATAGAATTGTACTTAAATATGCATTGAAGACTTGCTGAAAGAGTTATCATGCTCCCATTCTGACATCTTTCCTTTCCTCATTCTCTGTGTAACTGGGACTACAGCTATGCTGCATATATTTGAACTGAAGTCTCCCAGAAGATCTGGTAACTTCTTTTTCCTAAAGCAAGGGCAAACTATAAAGAAAGTCCTTAGATCAAATGGATTTCTTCCCTTCAGTGTCCTTAGACAATGACAAGAGGCTTCAATGGCTCTGTGAATTTGTCCCAGTCTGATAACTGAAAAACTATGTTCATCATTAATATTCCTTTTTTTTTTTTTTTTTTTTTTTTTTTTTTTTTTTTTAACCCTTAGGCCTCAAAGAGGTTGAAAAAACATGATTTTTCACATATTTAGTTTTTAGCTTATTTTATACATATCCCTCTTTGTCTTGCTGATATCTGCTGTTATGTGTACAAGACTAGATAATTGTCACCAGTCATGTAGTGACTGCGTGGTGCTTTGGTTCTCACCACTTACACTGGTGAAATTCGAGCCATAGGTTTTTCCTCCTCTGTTCTGGAACCAGCCTTGCTGTTCCATTCCTCTTGCTCTTGCTCTGATAAGATTGATCAGAAGATTGACATGAAAAAGTAAAAGTAAGATTTTGCTTGTGAACACTTCTCTATTGTATTTACTTTAAATCAGGTACAGTATCTGATGGCCTTTTTCTGTATTTCAGCTCAAAGTGGAAGAGAGGATAAAGTTTATCTAATTGAAAATGAAGTGAATGATAGACAACTAAAGTCTATAATATTTCACTGAATGTTAAAATCATTTATATTGCTAATATAGAGCATAAAATCAAATTCCTCCACAGTCATCAGTTCTGGCTAAGAATTTATTCAGGGCACCATCTTCACCTGTTCACTGGTTGATTAATATGCTGTAGTTCAGTATGCTTAAAGAATGTAGAAAGGCTGAGTTGGTTTAATCATTTAGGGTCTTTGTCTTTAATTTCTTCACCTTCTTTCAAATTCTGGAGTATTCTCATGCTGCATGTCTTTTGTTTGTTCAGATATCATTCCCCAAACAAAACCTCTAGATGCTATTTCTGCACCGTCACTCAATAAAGGTAAAATGCAAAGGCTAAAAGTCAGAAAAGCCTTCTGCAATTCTTTCTTGCCAAGCACAGAAAAAAATAGCTCATTGGACGTGCATGCAAAACACAGTATTTCTTTCTTCTCTCTCTCCCCTCTCTACCCTTCCATGCTCAGATCCCATTGTGTTTGTGAAAAAGCCACAAAAACATGCCAGAAATTGATGTAGAAGCACGAACATTTGCATGTTACTTCCTAGGATGCTCTTTATGCTTTTCTACCATTTTATAGAAATGAGGGGGATCTGAGCCTTGAGAAAGGCAAATGCATTCCAATGTACAAAATGGATTTTAATCACCTTTAATAACTTGAAGGAAACAAAACAAACTGAGAGAAAAAAAATATTCTATTTGGACAACCTTGTGATAGTTATGATTTGCAGCCTCAGAGCACATTCATTCCTCTCCTCATCAGAGATATATTTCAGTTGAAGGAAATTATAGTTCACACTGTGTATTGTTTTTCTCTTTACAAGAACAAAGCTTTCCACAGTAGGCAATGTGGTGGAGTCTTTGTCATACTCATAGATCTTGAAGTGTGTGCAGGTATCTCTAAGTTCACAGAGAATGTATATTTATCTCACTAATGAGCTGTCAACATTTTCTGTTCCTGTAATAAATATTTGGGTGCTCATCTTTGCAGCTTATCCCAAGGTAGAGCTTAACCAACAAATATATTCTCAAGGCTATGTAGCAGATGTATTGCCCCATATTTCATACAGTACTGGCAGCAGATCAATTAACACACGATTACCTGTTTTACATGGTTCTTTTATGGATCATTAGTTGTTTTTTTTTTTTTTTTTTTTTAAGGAATATTTCCATTTATTACTCTTACAAAACTAGTCAATTAGCTTATAAATCACTCTTTATAAATGATTTGATGTTATCTGTCTGGGATGCTATTAGAGCTACTAGTTAGTGTTTTTTCACTCATACTAGGTGATTTCTGTATGGCTCAAAATGGGTTATACTTGTATGACTCGTAAATAGTTCAAATGGCTTGAAGATGTGTGAATTTACAGTAAGATAATATATTTTAAGTTTGATGTCTGCTTTCATATACATTACATATCCTTTATTTCATCAATAAAGGAAAAAAAAAACAACAGGAAACTAAGATATGCAATATCCACATGTATGGGTAAATTTCAGTAAATAGCTAGATTTCAAAATCTTTATTTGTCCAAATCCTGGCATTGCAGTCTCCTTGTTTTCAGAAAATTTGTTAAGATGTATCCAAAGGTGTTACTCATTTTTTTATTGTTGTTGTCTGAATTTGTTTGCTTTCATTATAAAGTAATAGATAGGTCTGAGTGATTCCATTTTTTGTAGGTGATTTGAATAACAGTCTATAAATATGACTGTAATATGGCAGCTGATGAACGTGCTTTGAAAATCAGGCTATTTTTAAATGCGTAAGTGCGGGCTGCCCAGAAGAAGGTAATTAATAGTTTAGAATTAAAGGGACCTGGAACCTGGAATCTTCCTAATATTTGGTGAAATCTAACATCCTTAGAACATGCACATTTCCTTCCCAAAACTATCTTAAAACTGCAGAATACTTGCCATTCTGCCAAGCAATAGAGCTTCTCCTGTAGTCAGAATATTTTTGTTAATAATCAATCTAATTATTACTTGCTGCAAATGAACTGTTCTTCCTTGCCTTACATGTGGTAGATATAAATAAACTGTACGTTACTTTCCTCTGTATACATTTGCTTCTTATTCACCAAATAATCATGACATCTTTCATTTTTAACCTTAATTTCAGTTTGTTTAAAATTTCCTCATAGGTCTGGCCTTCTAAAATCCTGTGAGTCTTGTTGATTTTCCATGAATTCTCTTATGTACATCTGCTAGCCATTAGTGATTATATACTTTTTAAATGTTACCATGGTTTAGACTAGAATTTAAAAATAAAATGCAATAAAACAACCTGAAGACACAGAAAAGTCAGGACACTCCATGGTGCTGAAAAAGGGTCACATACTGGGGAATAATTTATAAGTAACTATAGCACCAAGTACCACAGAACTGCAGTAAATTTTGGAATTCAGAGATAGTAGTAGCTACTAAAGATACTCTGAGTGTGATATATTGCAGCGCAGTAATCTGGTTTGAAACAGTTATCGGTGGGGTACAAACTAATTCCCTCTCAGAACCTCACCATTTTGTGTTGCTTCACCATAAATTGCTCATGACCCAAAGGAACATTTTGCTCTTCTAGGTTTTGCAATGCCTACTGCCTACTAAGTTAGAATTTCAATTAGTAAGAGATGCCATCTACTGTAAGTAAAAACATCAAATAAAAAATGTTGTTGCAATCAAAAAGTGACGGGTGTTATTGAAATAACTGCTTCTGTTTCTTATTACTTAGGAATTAAATTAATGTTAAAAAATAAAATGAAATCAAAATTTCATTTTGGCCCAAAACTCCAAAACAGTAATTCCATGACAGACTTTTATGTGAAACTGAGGATGTCAGTTTATTCCCATTTCTCATATATTTCTATATATAAAATGGTTATATGTTAACATGCCTAAGAAGTTCTGAGAAACCTTTCCATTAGAGGTAAAATCTAATTCAGTGTATTTTTTATGCTTTATGAGTACCAGTATGGTAAATCAATAATGGTTTCTAGTGCTCTTCAGTTCAAATCCAATGCCAATGTATTGAATTAAGTTTCCCAAGTCGCATGTATCACTCACATTTTAAGAAATGATATATTGTGATAAATTATTTAACGGAGACTTGAAACTATAGATAGTTTGCAAAGCCTATTTAGAATTCTATTTTTAGTTAATCACCTTTTATCAAAATGCCAATGAAAACACATCAGCATGGAGTGAAAATTGTTCTCTAGCAACTTAGAGCAGTAAAACATCAATTTAATCATATTAATTTACAACAGTGTATCTCAAATGAGGGGCCTCTAATAAAAACATAGCTTAAGCAAAACCTCAAAAGTACTTTTTCTTATTGTGTAGCATGATACATAAAATTAATAACAGTGATATTACAAGATAGAAAATCACCTATTTAAAATATGAAATAACTCCAAACTATTGTACAAGATAATGAAACTAGACCATTTAGGAGTATGGCAATATGAATATCCCTTACAAATTACCACAGATAAGGGTGTTCTTCAGAGTACAAATATTTCTGTCAACTTCCATGGCCTCAAAATGTAACTAAATTTGTCTTAAAAGAGGTGAGATAAGTCTGCACCATATATGTTCTTGATAGATTTTCTGATTAAATGTCCACTTCGTTATAAAGAAAGGGGAGCTTGCATACAGTTGTAAACTGCAAATATCTACAAAATTAGATAACATAAAATTGTATAATGGATGATCTTGATGACATGCATTAGATATTCCTCTTTGAAATGTAACCTATCTTTTATTGAAGTTTGGAAATTATATCTCTCTACTTAAAGAGTTATGGTTTTTCATTAGTTCTCTTTTAATTATGAAATAGGTCACATGGCACTCATAACCTGTTACTTTGCATCTACAGAAACTGAAACATTTAAATTATCATAAAGGGACTAGGAAAAAAAAAGGAACAAATAGTTGTTTAAATACAGGATTGAAAGATGTGTAGACAAAAAAAAAAAAAAAGGTACATCTGTTAGAGAAAAAAAAGAGAGAGAGAGAGAGAGAGAGAGAGAGAGAGGAGAAAGGAGAGAGAGAATGAGAGAATTACAATGGAGATTTTTTCTGTTTTCTGACCACTGCAAATTTTCCCATGCATTCATATAAATCACAGAGAAAGGAAGAAAGAATAACTACAACCAAAGAAAAAATCCCCATTATATCACATGCATATCCTTCCTTTTTTCCTTTTTCAAAGTAGACTTAGAATGAACAAAGGGCTTAGAACTGTTCAGTGATATTAGGCCAGGAAAGTACTGTACTTGGGGTTCCATTTTGCCACCTCAAAGAGGATTTAATTCAACTGTCAAAGAACGCTTTTTAGTCTGCAGACAGAGTAAGAACAGGGAGAATTCTGTTTGTTCTTTAAAAATAGTCCAAAACATTCCAGTCTTTGTGAAAAATTCTTGAAGCTTAAATAGGAAATAAATTCAAAGTCAAATTCCCTGTTAAGTTAACCATGATGCTTGTTTCTTAATCCTCAGAGAACAGTATATCACTGTTCTACTGAGGCTAAAAATAAGCTTGATGTAAAAATGAGAGCTCACTCTATGGAAGGTTTTTAAATTTACCTGAAAGTCAAACAGGTCTTAAAGTTATGCAAGGTCACTTGTTATTCTAATTTAGGTTTTTTTTTAACTGGTATCATTATTTCTTGATCTAGCATAGGCTGAAATTATCTACCTGGGCTACGAAAGACAGATAGAATATGAATTGAATTGACCTGAGAATGCTTGTTTCTTTTTAAAACAGTGAGGTCAATACCTGAAGTTTACACCGATATTAACTGGATTTTTTTTTGTCTCTCAGTTAATACAGAGGCTGGTACAGGCAGTAGGACTGTTGATTTTATAAAACGGCAATTTCTGTGTTTTTAAATCTGTTTCTAGCATTATCAAGTCAGGAATGGCTTGTGTTTAAATCCATAAACACATTTTTTATTTGCATTGAAGATTCCATGGCAAAGCATATAGGGTGGGGGAAGGACTCATCAACATGCAAATATTTACTTCTCTCATAATCATAAAAGCAAAAATATTACTGAGATGACCATTGGCCATTAATGGATAAGACAATCTAGTTAAAAAACTAGATTCCTTAAATATACAGATGTTCAGTGTACCTCCAGGCTAAATGTACTTGCCTGGAGCGAGACCAAACCTATTCTGGACAGGGAAGGGTCTGAATAAGCCGTGACCAATCCCACTGAGAAACAAGGCTGTTGCTTACAGATTACTGTCTGTCTTCTGTGCTGTTGGGAAGACCTCTTCTGGTGGAAACATGGCTACCAACATCAGCTATGGTGTGTAGTCTTTTCTTTAGGCACTGGCAATGACAACCTGCTGGCATGCAGCCTGGAGCCTGCTAAGAAACCTCCAGTTAGCAGGCAGTGTTTTGGGATCTTGTCTTTCTGTGCCCTCATCTGTCACAGAGACCTGAAATTATGAACCTGAATTGCAAAAGTATATTGTAATTTAAGCGGAACATGACTTTCATTCCACTCCTTCCCCTCTGCGCCCTACATTTTGGCTTATGTCTGTGTTTGTTTTTTTAATGTGACAAAAAGCAGTTAAATAGCATTAAGACAAATATGTTTCCATGAGCCTTTTCTCTTTGATAATATAGGTAAGGGAACGGAGGGATGACATCCAAAGGTAGCTGAACAACCTTGAAAAGTGGGCCCAGGAGAAACTAATGAGATTCAACAAGGACAAGCGTAAGGTATTGCACCTGGGTCACCACAGTCCCAGATATGTGCACAGACTGGAGGAAGAACTCACCAAGAGAAGCTCTGATGGGGACTTGAGGGTTCTGGGGAATGGAAGGAAATGATCTCTAAGGTACCTTCCAACCCAAGCTGTTCTATGATTCCTTCAATTTCTGGAAAATACTTTACAAAATGATGTCATGGTGGCCAAGAACTTTTGCTTTATTTTTTATCTCCATCTTAGAAATGGTCTGGGGAGAAGAAATTCTTTTATGATCCTTCTTAGCAACATTATTACTATAGCCAGTGTACATTTGGTTTTGTAAGGAAGACAAGATTTTAGCCTGTGCCTTCCATCACTCTGTGTGTCAAAGTTCACTATAGAGACATTTCAAGGAAAAAAAAATATTTGGGGTGGATTTCAGCTTCTATTTTATATACAAAAATATTTTACTGTGGTAGAATGTCATTAAAGGCCTTGGACAGTGAGTTTATCTTACAGCACTTCACCATAAATGATAAAAAATTCAATTGGGTTCTCAATATGAAAATCGTTGTTGGAATATATATGCTTTCATCTGTAAACTTGAAAATGAAAGCCGTATACTTGAGGTTAGTGAAATACAAACAAGAGTTTTCTGTGATATTATGCTTGTTTTTATTGTTACTATTGGTGATGACACTTACCCTCAAAATCACTCAATTTGCTTTCAGTTAAGATAAAGGCTAAGCAATTATTAACTTGCCACATTGTGACTACTATTGAATGAAGAATCATAATAAACTTTGTTATAACCACTAGTTTTACCTGTATGGGGAGACATAAAATGCTTTCAGTATTTCTTCTGTCTTTGTATTTTTTGGAATGTATTTCAATTGAGAAGTTGTCACAGAAAATACAGACTTTCTCCTGCATAGAAACTAGAAGCAGGCACCGAGACCATCATTGGTGACTAGATGCCCATGTGGTAAGCAACGATCCTTTTATATCTTGGACTTAGTCAAATGAGGATGCTAAACTACATCCTTCACTGCTGCAAATGCAATGCAGTTTCCACTGATACTGAAGGGCATAACACCACCTGGGGACCTGATATCAGAATTATATGAAATCCTCCAAGACATAAAATTAGGATTTGACCCACCATTTATATATTTTTTAAATAATATTAGGATAACACTAATTCAAAAAAAAAATTTCACTGTGAAATATTGGACTTGGAAATCTTAGCATGCTTTTTGTGTTTATGTGCACATTTTGAAAATGACTACCACTAGGGTATAAGCAGAAAGAGAGGGAGAGAGGTAAACATTATTTCAAGTCTAGCTCCAATCTTAAATTGAAATAATATTGGGTTTTTTTTTGAAACTATATTCCAAGTTAGTATACTGTTCTATGAGGTTTACACTGGTGTAGATGTGAAATCTATGTCTCAGTCTACTAACACTGATGTAAACCTGAACAGCTCCTCTGATCAGCACCTAATAAGAGCCTGATTCTGTATCTCATTGTTGACTTTGTTGAGGTTTCTTTCCCCCTCCCAAAAGACAAAATTCTTGTTTGTTTGGAAGGTTTTCTTTAAACTCTTGCCTGAGCGATACATTTCTGTTTATCAGCCACCTGCATCCCTTCAATGAGTTCTGAGGCAAAAATCAAGGAATGCGAAAGTCCAATTTTAAATTCAATCAGTTCCCAAGTTGTTTGATGCAATGGTTTCCATTTCAACAGCTGCCTCTGTCTACTTCACCCACACTAAGGAACTAGCTTCCTCTGGAGATCTGAAAATGTGCGTTTGGCAGCTAAAATTCAATTTAAGCCTGGCCAGGTACTAGTTTATTGGCACTGGTCCCAGGTCTTAGGATTGACTTTTAACCCCCTCAGAGCTTTCCTTGTGTGCCTAATAGAGCTGTGTACTGTGTGACACCTTCATTGAAGTCCAGATGCTGTTTTTTTGTTGCTCTGTGCAGATAGAGCTTCTGTTTTGAGCTTTGCATTTGAGTAGCATTTGTAATGAGTATTCACATTAGTTTCCTCATCAAAATAATAATAATAATAATAATAATAATAATAATAATAATAATAATAAGGTATATACAGAATTGAAACAACTACCAACTGCTTTCTGAAAGCTACACTGGAGATTTCAGCTCACTTTCTCCTTGTATCTGTATGCTTCGTGATTCCTAACTTCCAAATTTTCTGAGTTTAAAAATCCCTTCTTTACAAATGATTTATGGTATTTCCATTAACTCTGATAATTGCTCACATAGCTAATAAGTCAAAACGATTCATGGGAATGAACTGTTAAGCAGTTTGTCCCTTAGCAGAGGAAAAGAGAGGAGGGATTCCTTTTGTTTTTAGTTTCCTGTTCTAACAGGTAATGAGTGCTGATATTTGTGGACACATGAAGTATTGAAAAAAATTCCTCTGTCACAAAGTCCTTCCATGTGTTAGGGCTCGGCTTGATTTTTTCGTAGCATTCAGCAAAAGAAACAGCGAGTCAAATCAATTAAATTACCTTCAGAAACACAAACCATAAACACCAAAGTGCAAACAGAATTTTTATATCTTTATTCCTTCCTCTTCCTTCCTGTGCAGAAGATTACAAAGTAACCGTATTATTGTAGCTCTGGGTACTACAAAGCAAGCAGTCATAAGCTAAAAGCGTAAGTTAACTTGATTGGTAACCAAAGGGGTTGGTCTGGGCATGAGATGTGACAGTAGACTTCTAGATTAAAAGGAAAGAAATCGACGTACTGAAAATCTTTAATGTTAACACTTGGTGTTTGGATCACAGTAGGCTGTCAGCTTGCCACAGGTAACAAAAGCAATTTAAGCTCACAAGGGTATTTAAGCTGCCCAAACCTACTTCTGTGTAGAGAGCCCACGCCCATCTGCAAAAGGGGAGCAGAGCTGCAAGAGGAGATGACCACTTGTTATTATGCAGGAGAGCTCTCGTCTGCTTTCATTGCCTACTCACAGATTGGGAAGTTCTGAAGGTCTGCTACCTTGAGTGATGCCTGCAGGTCTTTGTCTCCTCACACCCCACAGCACAGCTCTGTTATCCTACTGGTCTGAGGTATCATGCCTCAAAATGAGAAGGAACCCTGGGGAACAGAGTCAAGAAAACAGTGGGTACATGTGCAATACAGGATAAGAATAACAGAAACAAAATATTTTTTTTTTAATTTTTTTTATTTTTTGTCTTTTTTCACTGTGAAATTGATGCCATGTACAGAGGCCTTGGTTTTAGGACCAAGCGTGGATGAGTCATTGTGAAAAATGCATAAGGACCCAGACTTTGTACCCTGGCCCACCTTATTAGTGGTTTTCTCTTAAGTACCAACAGAACTTGATCTCACTGCTTTAACATAGCAAAAAATAAACTTCATAAATTCTGGCTAGCGCTAAAGAAAAAATGCAAGAGTCTTTTCAGGGTAGCTTACTACAACTAGTGTCAGCTGGAGTGAGTTAAATCTAATCCTCCGGCTATCTCTAACTCATTTTAAATGGGGTTGAGAGAGTTCAGGAGAGCGTTAGAGTGGGTTTGAACTTGTGGCACTTATTGGACTAAACATTCACATTTCCTGAAGTGTAAAGAGCTTTCCTGACAGAAGTAAATGGGAGCAGAAGTAGTGGCTTGTTTGCTTTTAATTAGGGTACTTACAAAGGAATGGAGATCAATTAGTTACACCATTAAGCTATTGAGAAGTGCGGAGGTACGCTCTCTTGTCAGAGGAGCTGTGGTGCAGCTGAATCAAAACTCGAGAATCTAGCAGGATTGCGTCCTGAGGAGTGATTAAACTTATGTTAACTGGGGGAGGAGGGAGGAAGAAAGAAAAGGAAGATGGAGAGAACTTAAGGAGTGTTAACTTTATTTTAAACAGCCACGTAGCCCTGGCATTGCTTGAATTTAATTTCACGTTATTCAAGACTCAACTAAGTTCTTTGTGCAGTGCTACTCCACAGTGTTTTCATTCACACATCCTGTGATACAAAAGGTTACTTATACCGGTATAATTTCAGAAATATTTTTCTTCTGTTGGTCTTTTCCCTGTGATAAGCTCTGGCTAACAAACTTCATTTCAGGAATTGCAATGGCCAGCTAGGGTTCTGGCTGGTATTTTAAATGGGTGGAATTGTCTATAAAGACTGGATAAATAATTCCTGAGAATGACTCCTTTTGTACTTTTATCCAAGTACTGTAGTAAGCCTTATAGATTGTTTTCTTCAGACATTCATCAATATTTTACTCTATGCAACAGAGTCAATACTGGTCCAGTAATTTCTGCAGATGTATATCAGATAGTTTTCCCAGATTATACTATATATAGAAGTGTTGAAAGATATACTGATGTAGATAGACAGGAATGTATGCACGTAAATTATCCTTTCAATACTGTAAGTTAGGTAAATTGTTATTGTTGTGCTGATAGGAGCATAAGGAAACACGCTAGTCTTTGTCAGGGCTAGCCCTAGACTTCAGGAGACTAACAAAGAAAGGTGAAACTGCTTAACAAAAAGAAGAATTACATAAGAAGGAAAGTAAAGCCTTTGGAACTATGTGGTCCTCATCTAATGGTAAAATGGGCTATGAGATAGGAGATAGATAGTAAGATAACCTATCATTAAAATTACTGGCATAGCAATAGCAGACCTTCCCTGATTGTGGAATGTTGTTCAGGAGTATAAAAGGAGATGAATATTCTGGGTAGAAATTCACTGTCATCATGAGCACAAATATTGTATGCTTTATGGGACGGATGAAAAGGCAAGAAGGTGGAACATGGGACTGTCCAAAGTGAAGTATCTCCTTGGACAGTGGGCAGATAGTGGGTGACAGGCTGATGGTTGTACTAGATGACCTTAGAGGTATTTTCCAACCTTAATTGTTCTGTGATTCTACCGCTCCCAAGGCAGGCTAGGAGGGACCTATCTGCTGGACCTTGGCTCTATGTTTTATAACTAAAAGCTTCTGTGAAACTATACTTTTTGCATAGTCAGCGTATTTCTTTTCAAAAGAAGAAATGGATATATATGGTATAACATATGTTATGCAGAGACTATTTATCTCTGGCAATTTTCTGCTCAGAAAAGAATTACGAAGTACTTTCATTCCAATGATTTCTGGTAGAGTTTATAATTTTATTGCTCACAAGTTAACTCTGGCACTGCACAGTACAATACAGTGAAATTTATTTAGAAAAGTAGCTCCAATTTTCCTGTGATTATCATTGTCTTCAAAAGCAAAGACTTCAAATTGTTTTAGAACATCAGCTATAAATATTGTACTATTGAACTCAACTTGTTGTGATTAAAGAAATTACTATCACCGAGTAGAATAGCCATCTCCTTTAAACTTTGAGTTTCACCAAAAATAATGAGAAGACCTTGATCTTTTTGCCCAGTGATACAGCCTGCAGGAATAAACAGAGCTCACTTTGTACATTGAGAATGGGGAATAAAGTGTGTTATTTCAGACTAAAATGAATCTAGGTTTCGTATTTGGACAGCTTTTTAAATTTGGACACAGCTAATTGCAAAACTATCTGCAAATCCCCTAAAAATCTTCTGGTCTCAGCCTTACCTCCTGAAATGCTATGTCTGACAGTTTGCTTGAATTGCCTGCAGAGTGACAAAACAAACATAAGGTGCAAGAAAACACAAAATACAGGCTATATCACAAGCAATGTCTTTCATGTCACCTGAAGATTTTTTTGACTGTGCAAAACGTTACTTGAAATAACATTATTTGCTGAACTTGTATTTCCACAGGAAATTAATTTTTACTGAGAGTAAACTTGTTTATCTCTCTAACAAAGTATGTTGGCTTACAGTTTTTCTTTGCTTGCCACTTCTGAAGGGTATCCCATCTCGGCAAATCCTGTGTGAACTCACCAACCAATAGGTGCCCTTGCAGAACATTAACTGCATGAACAGTTGAGGAAACTATTCTGTAGAGATCCTCTTCATTATAACTGTTTTAAACATTCTTTTGTAAATAACCTTATGGGCCCCAGTGGAAGGAAGAAAAGCATGCTCAATTACCTTCCAGAATTCATTTTCACTAAATGCCAGGGTGAAGGAAATGATGGTCAAGAACAGAGAAGCTGCTTTTATTATGAACCAGTCTCAGTAGAATTTTATATTATTTTTAGCAGGTTAAGCATTTATACTTGCATTCTCGAGTTCTTAAATTTCTGTGCAGTGCATCTTCTTTACATATATTGTCTTCTCTTCCTAAAAGTGACACAAAGCACACTTTGGAGTTTTGGACTCCTGCATATTTTTCCTTTTTTCCCTCATACCTTCTGTTCTAACAGTTCTGGTGCACAGCGATTCACAAAGTTTTCTTATCCAATTCTCAGCTATCCACAGAAATAACACATTTTACTCTTCTCCATCATTCTTTTCTTGGTCCCATTGAAGCTGCTGTCACTGCAACATTTTACTTTCTTCTGTCAAGGCAGGCATGATACTGCCAGTGGAGCGAATGTGAACGCTAAGGCAGCTGCATGGGTCAGTAGGCAGATGGAAGGGAAGAGGGTTTGGGAAAGCTTAACAGTTTGCATCTTTCTCTAAAAGACAGCAAACCACAGGGCAGGGATCTGCAATCTGATGATTCAACAGTGCAGTGCCCTTTAGTTGTTTGACTGGGTTTACAAGTTCTGTTCAGTTGACATATTTTGGTTAATACCTTTCTCTGGTTGTTTTCCTTTTGACTATCAGAAGTTCTGTTTAAAAAAAAAATTAAGCAACTCTTGTTGTACAGCAAAGCAAACAGATACCTCTTACAGATAGGAAACACTGATTTTTTTTCTTCTGCAAATACCCTAATGTATACAAAATATTGACATAACAAAATACTGTTTTGCGAGAGTGCCAGTAAGCAACCTGGGAATTAAGTCAGAGGATGTAGCTTTATTTTGTGGGTAACTTGCTATTCCAAGCTTACAGCACACAGCCCAACATCTCCTCTTCCTTTTTTCCCCCATGTCTTTTTTGCAATTAGTCATTCTCCTGGCTAAAATCAAATCATTAGCTTTTAAAGAAGCCAAATGTAATAAAGCCATAGCTAAATAAGAAAAGTGTGGAAATAATAATTTGAACTAAATGGAAGTTGAGATATTAAATATTTCCGAGCTTCTTTGCTAATTTGGTTTTAAACAAACTTCTTCTAAAAGCTATGTAAGAATTAACAGGTGACTGTTTTAAATGCATAGAATTAATGGTCCTGGAGAGAGATGGACAGTCATTTTTTTGTAACATTAATTACTATAATCAAGGGAAGGAAAAATCTCTTGCTGGGATCAGAAGTTGGAGCTGATGTTCTCTGAATTATCCTTCCAAATTCTGTGTAGAGCTCATTCTGTTTCCTGGGCCCAAGCTCTCCACTTGAAGCTTTTGAGGATGGACTAGCAGTAGTGTGTGTGTTGCCAGAAATGGCCAAGGCTGAAGCACTAAAATGCCAGGTGGATGAATTTTTTTTTTCATCCTTTTTCCAGTGGATGTCTAGGGTATCCAAAGCTATCCGTGGAAGTATGATTATGAATATCTGAAGACCATTCAAGAGCAGGAAGTAGGTAAGATAAACCACAGATGGATAAGGCAAAGGCCAGACTGACTGTCAGGAAGAAAATAGAACAGCAATTTTGGGAATAATGACTGCTCTACCTTAAGAGAGAGTTACTGGAAGGTTTTACCAGGATTTGAAATTAATCTCTTACTGTCCTTCCTTAGCATGCATTGGTTTTCATGACTGCTTCATTACTAACCCCGAAGATTCCTTTGGGGTGAAACTAAATCAGAATACATGCTGCTGAAATATGCCAATTTGCTCCAACCGGTTTTGGACACTAGGCTTCAAACTAGAGCTAGCCTGAAGTAAAAATCCTCCAAGTACGTTTTGAATGTATTTCAGGCCCTCAACATCAACTTTCTTTGCTCAACACACCCATTTGAATTTGGCAAGACACTGACATTGAGCACTACGCTATATTTCAGCTACAGAGGAAGGACAGAATGATTGAATCCTTCTTATGTCTAATTTCTGCAATTATATGAAGCATTCTCTGAACTCATGTAAAGCTTAAAGCAATAGAGATGCTTAACAGATGCAGGCTTTCAGCAGAAGTTACTCAGGCTAAAGGCATTATCCAGAGAGAGAGTTTGATTGCCAAAACTTTCTAAGTATCCTTGTTTTCTCTCTGATGTTGAATTTGAAAGTCCTTAAGATGTTAACCAAAATGCTGATAAAACATGTTAGATATGCACAGTGTAAAAGACTGCTTTTACTACACCTATCTGGCTTGTAAAATTCTAAATTCTCAGCAGTACAACCATGCAGTACAACAGAAGTCTCTAATAATTAATGCCTAAAATCCCCCCAGACCATGCTGGTGCCCTAGGAACCCCAGAGTAGCTACACATGTGCTCAGCCCAGTCCTCCAGTGTGCAAGGGGAAAAGGGTGGAAGCAGAATGGCTGGCGCAGGGATTGCTGGGATTGTTCTGCCTCAAAACTTCCAACAATCATAGAATAGAAGCATAGATAGAATCCTTAGAGTTAAAGGTCATCTAGTCCAACTCCCTTGAAATGAACAGGGACACCACAGCTAGATCAGGTTGCCCAGGGCCTGGTCCAGTGTCACCTTGAAATTCTACAGGGACGGGGCATCAACCACATCTTCGGGCAACCTGCTTCAGTGCCTCACCACCCTCGCTGTAAAAGACTTTTTCTTTATATCTAACCTAAATGTACCCTCTTTAAGCTTGAAACCATTTCACCTTGTTCTATCACAACAGACCCTGCTAAAGAGTCTGTTCCCTTCTTTCCTGTAGCTCCTCTCTAGATACTGAAAGGCTGCTATTAGGTCACCTCACTACCTTCTCTTCTCCAGGCTGAACAGCACCAGCTCTTTTGAACAGCCCCATCTCTTTCTTTGTTCATGGTTGAACAATAGCTTCTTATCACCTTTCACTTTCATAAACAGACCACAGGTTTTCATATGTGCGTGTGTCTGTATTGCAGTAGGAAGATATTACATTGGTTAGTAAATGAGCTAATAAGCCAGGGTTGATCTGTAATGAGGACAGGTATGTTATACAATTCACAGGAAACCACAGGCAGTATTATGAGTGAGTATGTGTGTGTGCATGTATGTGTCTAAATTTCAATTGCAAGAGAATGCTACTGACGTCTGGTAGTCATTTAGGTTGTTGGACCAGAAGAGCTTTAGCAGGCCTAGTAAACATGAGTACTGAAGCGTGGTGTGCAAGCTGATGCCATTAACACATTAAAAAAAAATTAACCCTTTGCATTTTTGTATGTTCTTTACAAGTCATAAAAGAACCTGAATAATGTCTCAGCAGCTGCTGCTCTGTAGCACAGGCACACAACGTCTAACAAAGGTTTTAGTACTGACAAAATGACTTAATAATAAAATATTTGTTACCTGTGTCCAAAAACTGCGCACATCTATAATTCCTGTCTACCCATATTTATCTGCCCATATCTATAATCCATTCATGCATTATCTTTTTTGGATAACAACATATTGAACTTCCATCTGTGAATGCACAATAAAATTGATTTAAAGCTGTAAAATTCATTGTACTTTTTGAGGATCTGTTTGATCAAATAGCAGATTAAAATTGAAATCAAAACCTAATTACTAGGTCTTCATTTTGTATTAAATATGTACTATTGGTGGCAGATATACCACTTAAAAAAATACGTCACGGACATAAGCTGAGTCCTTCTGCTGTATAATGAATGATTTCTCTGTAAGTTCTTGAACAGAGTTGGTGACAAAAAAATCCTCCAAGCTATGAAACTGTCTTCCTCCTTCATACAGCAGCTCTAAGCACAATATATTCAAACAGCATATGCTTTGAAGTGCTCTGGGCAGTGTTACTATTAAGGTATAGGAACTAAACACCTCGACCAGTCATCTTCTCTTTTGTGTGTAGTAGCACTCGGGAGTAATGAGAAATAAGAAGCAAACAGAAGTAGATCTAGTAGAACTAATTCTGTGCTATAAGTGTCTGTTAAATATATATTCCATTATGTACTAATATGTTTGTGAGTATGCTTATCATATCCATTACACAGAAATGCAAATTGAGGAATAAAGTATGGAAATAGTTTGGTGGTAGTTATAAAATGCAATTCACTGACTTGGATAAGAAAATAGCAAGGTTTTCTGTTTTCTCAATAGTGATTTAGTTATTATCACATAACACTGCACACAAAATGCAGTACAACAGATAATTCTATTCATAAATTAAAATAATCACAAAATTATCCCAATTGCCACATTTTAAAGAATACAGTACAATCTAATTATATACATTTGGTATGTAATTGTTGAGATCATTAACAACATGAGTTAGCAGTTCAATTTTCCATCATAAAAGACGGGTGTGGGGAATGTTGACAATGTATATAAGCACTTAATTTATATATTTAATAATTCATATGTTGTTAATTATTTTGACTCATTTTAGTGCATGTTATAGTAATATGTAAGTAAGACATTTGCTAGTGGTACAAATAAAGAAGGAATTTGAAACTGTGTGCATTTAAAAAAAAATTCCAGCTCAGAGTCTTTATCTGCATGTTTGTGCAGTTTCATTCCAGCTCAGAGTCTTTATCTGCATGTTTGTGCACAGTTTCAGAAAAGACTAGTTTTTGGATGTGATCTTGCTCAGGACCTCTTTAATGCAGTGGCATTAAACTCTTCTTCCTAGAGGAGACTAGAAGAAGGTATTGCTTGCATTGCTTGCACACACATGCAAAAGAAGTTGGAGAGAGAAACAGAAAGCTATAGATTTGATTCTGGTTTATGGATTGTTTTAGTCTGTTAGAGGAGCAACTTAGATGTCACACTAACTAATGCAGTAGGCTTTAAATTAAGTGCCAGTAGAGATAAGTATGTGTATTTTAGGTTTGACAAGGTCAATGATATTTTATGTGCTCTGCAAATGATGTCTTCTGGTTGCTAATTATGGATTTCTTTGTAATACCCATATTACACGATCTGTATTTATGTGGCAGATTCTCACATTTTATGCAATTTTTATTGTCATAATCTTTATCATTGGTAATAGAAATGTTCTTCTGCTTACTGGAACTCTTACTTCGTGACTTCTAACAGTATTGGCAGAGGAGGACTGGTAAACATGTCCAAGAGTCTTTGAATAGATCTGAGTGTGAGTGCAGATTTTTCTGCAAAAAACATTCTCTTCCACATAAGTCAAAAAGAATGATGGAGTGCTAAAGCGGCATGTTTGTGTATGGATGCATGTGTGACCACAGGCTCTGGAAGAATATGTATGGAATTTATGTGCTTCTCCGTGATGATGCCAGAAATGAACTTGTTATTCAGCTCCAGTTAAAGTTGACGAGAACATTTGCATTCAATAGAGAGGTCAGAAAAGTCATCTTCTATTCTATTGGGAACATCTGTTTAGTGAGAAAACCAGGTGTTATTGCTGGTGAAGACAAACAGAAGCTGTATTTTAATACCAAAAGTACAATCCAATGAAGTCAACCCCAAGCTGCAGCTCTAAGAGGAATGAGACACGCTTTCAGGGTGCAGAATAAAGGTCTCTTAGTCGCTGGGAAATCCAAATACTGCAGTTCTCCAGACATCTACTGTATCTCTTCACCATTCAGCTGCATTATTGATTAGAGTAAGGAAAAAAAGACTTAAAATATTTTTGTTGGTATAATTGTTTGTTGGTGAATTAAGTAGCTAAACCTAAGGATTCAAAAAATTCAAACATTGTTCTTATATCATAAGAAATCATAAGAAATTTAAAAATGCAGTCAAATACTTAAATTTTGTTATGGAAGACTTTGTTATCTTGGGATCCCAAGTCACGCACTCTGGGTCTTTAATGGCATAATCTATAAATAAATAAATAAATAGCATTTAAACTTTTTATTGACTTTATGAAAAGCTTGTAGAAGCTTAAAGCTTAAAAAGAAAGTTTCAAGTTGCCAAATGTCTATTTATGCAAAATTCAGAAACTTTGAACAGTGAGCCCTGTAGGAAGATCAATACTCTTCTTGCCTGTATGATCACCTAGATAGTTCTGAAACAGCCTTGCTGCTTTGGAGATGACAGTTGCCTTCAGTTCTGTACATGAGCCAATGCTTTGCTAGAGGAATTTGGGTATGGTTTGTATTTCAGAGTGGGAATTACCTGGATGCGTTGTTTTCTATTACCATCATCATGCCAGATGGCTTCCATTTAGAGAAAAAAAGGAATTTTTCTGTAACCAAGGAGTATACATGTATATTTAACATATAACAGTAAATTTAACATATGTGAGTACAGTTTATGAATGTAATTGGTGTATGTGTATGTATTCTGTACACCATACATTGGTGTATGAATGTATTCAGGTAGTGTTTCCTTATAAACAAAAAGAACAGATAACATAAAAACAGTTCTGTTCCTTACAGATTTGGGCACATCCATTACTGACAGACATGAAATGAAACCTTTCCCTCCTTTATCATTGTAGATGGTCTACATGCAGACATATAAACAAGTCAAGTTACCCAGGTATCCTCATGGTTGAAACTGATTGACTTCTTTATCCTCCCTCACCATGATTTTTTGTTGGCCCATTTTATTGTATGACTAGCTATAATTAATCACATAAATGTGATTAGCCACTCAGCAAAGAAATTGTGTTTGAATTCCAAGTTAAACTAACTCACACATCTAGTTTATGTTAAATTTTTGTTTCAGATGAAATCTCTGTAGTTCTAAAGCATGCTAGATGATTAGACTAAAACTACGTTGCCTTGACTAACACGTCTTAAAACTAAATCTACCTTATCTTCCCTAGGAATGCACCACTAGGTAATTTAGATTATTATTTTTTTTATTACTTCCAGCCTTTATTTTAGCAGTTGCAGTATTTGCAGGGTGATGGTAGGCGGTGTGTTTCATCATGGTGCTCTGGTTTGATGGAACTAGTTCAATTGAAAACAAATGCTTTTTCCATGCATAGCTAAGGCAAAGCCCAGAGGATTAGCCTAGGGCCAGCTGAATTGGCTGGTGTATAAGAATTGGTGCCTGAAGTCTGAAAAAAAAATGTTTGGGAGTGTTCTTTTGTCTCTTTTACAGTGGTGCCAAATAACGTGATTTAATTGGAAAGCATTAATAAATGTTTATAAGTAGAATTGTATTTACACTACAGAATTTGACAACTCACTTGCAGATTATAGCAGTATCATTGATGTGCTTGATAAGTCATTGTCTGCCATGATTCAGGATAAACTGTCTAAGGCACAAAGCATAACAGTTTTGTGTTTGTGTGTTTCAGTCCAGATGAAAGCAAATCTTTTATTTTTTTTTCCTGATCATCTAAGAAATAATACATTAAAAAAATAATATATTCAAAAAAGGCACAGAAAGTGAATCCAATTATAAAAGTAAACTGATCTTTAAAAAATCTTAAACACCCACTCAGAACAGAAATATTTCTCTCCAGATTAGACAGTGTTATTTCCTATTCTTGTTTGCTGTTGTGCTAGCTGCAGGAAAACTGTCACTCATAGCAGTCTTTTATTATTTATACAAAATCAGAAACGAAATCATTGTACTCTAGTACCATTGCAGGAGGAATTTATATTACCAAGTTATAGATGGTCTTTCTTTCAGTATGTTTAAAAAAGAGAAGCACCTTTCCTTGTATTAGAATTATTATTTACAAAGCTATACATTTCCCACATTTGGCAGAAAATATATGTGTTTTTTCTTTTCAATATTCTCTGTCTCCTTTCCTCCCCATTCTACTCTTCTTTCATTTTACAAACCCATTTATTATATAAGTTGCCAAAAGAATTTCAGGTAAGTTTATCTAACTTGTGCAGAGTTAGTGGAATTCTGTGTGTGTACGTGCTTATGTGCAAATTTCATGATCCTTGAAGGATTTATTGAAAAAGTTCAGACCTGTTAGTCCCTATGGAAGTTTCAGACAATAAGTGCTTGACATTTTAGTTGTTTTCTTAATTCATTCTGTTCATGGGACCACAGAGCCATTATAAAATAAGATAGCATGGATACGTGGTTTTGTTCAAGTATTTCCTCTTTAGAATACATTTATTAAAATTTTTATATATGCCAGCTAAAACTAAAAAGAAAAAAAAAAGACTAGTTCACTGAGCTCTCAAGAAAAGCTAAAAATAATAAAAGCATGCTGAGGGAGACAGCTTTTTGCATACCTTCTCTCTGGGCGCTGCAGCTTACTACAAATAATTATTTTGCGTTTTTCTTATTTTTATTGGTGCATGCTTAAGAGATGTACAGTCAAAGAATTTATCATTTTTTAGGAAACAGATTTTGAGCTATTAACAGAAAGACTCTGGCTTTTCCATATTAAACATTAATATTTCTTTTTCATCTTTTATTGAATGTCTCTTTTCTTCCTCTAAGGATCAGTGTAGAATTTCCTATTTCTTCTATTGGATGTAATATAAGTCTGCGAGTCTGTAATCTACATTTGACTGAGCTAGCCTTCATTATGAAAGAAGACATTGTTCAATGTGAAATAAATAACAACATCAAAAAGCTTCTTTGACACTGGAATCATAATTTTCTGTAGTGAAAATAATCAAATATTAGTATTATTTTCTCAATGAACGCACGAGAAAAGAATTAGACATTAATTATGCTTTTGCTTCCAGTTTAAAAATAATATAAATCACATCACTGTCTTGTTTGCATTTGCAGTATGCTGATTCTGTGAGCAATCAACCTAAATTTTTCCAGGCTGGTACCTCTGCTCTTGACCTACTGTGAAAGGAAAGGTTTGAGGGAATATCTAGGTTTTATATTTCTTTTCCTGCCAGCTGTGCCTGCTCACAGAGGACTGTCTGGAGCTGCTGCAGACAATGGGTCACCTGTTTCTCTTTGCCTAAGGCTCATGCAAGAACCCAGCCAAAGCAGCCTGCAGATATTTATGCTGTCAAGATGTAGCTGTGGCAGCTGCAACAAGCTCAACAGTGACAACATCAAATTCAAGGAACACTTTTGCGTAGGATAGAGCTCTACAGATTTGCACAAAATTTTCACTCTGCTGCCCCTCACCTGCTGATTTGGGTTCTGAGTTTTTAACTACTGTAACTCTGTGTTGACTACAGAAAACTTTTTCTGAAGGAAGGCATAATATAGTGGGTAATTTGATGGTCCCAAGCCAGGCTTACAAGCACTGAATTACTGCTGCATTAACATCCTAAAAAACAAATAAAAGTGATTCCTACAAAGATACTGCCATATCATTGGTGAGACACTATGATATCCTCCAAGGAACTGCTACTGTCTGATATAGCTGTGCACTTGTAACGCTTTATATCACATTTCTTCCTATCAGTCTATGGCAGCAGAGATGCTGCTGACTGCATCCACTCAAGGGAGCGATGTCTGCTCCAAGGCCACGTAGCACAGTGCTTCTTAAATTCCCACTTCTCAGTTATCACCACCTCTAAAGCATGCTCTATCCACTTGATGTAGTAAGTCAAATGGAAGGCAAGTTGCTTTTGGTTTCTTCTTTTGAAAATGTATGAAATAATATGAAGAATATGTTGCATCTCATCAGAATACTGCTTTACAATGTGGAACTGTGGCATGAGGGCATGTGTAAGCAAGTGAAACTGTAAACCCTGATCAGAATGTTTTGGAGAATTGTGTATGGTCCAGAGTGCCAAATCTGAAACAGTCACATCATGCGGTCCATTTGACAGTTCCCAGAGTGAGGAATCTAGGAGACATGCTTGGATTTTGCTTACAAATTGAGATAGGCTGGTTTAGCAATAGGGATCAATATATTAGTGTAAGGACCAATATATTAGTTTAGCAAAAAGGAACTGATGTGTACTAAGTTCTAAAACTTTCCAGTTCAGCATTTGCTTGGTATGGGAACAGTCTTGTTTTTGAACAGTCCTTGCCTAACTAAAGCCACAATAGACTACTTTTATCTTTTCATCCTCTAGGTGCAAGGACTTTTTCTTGGGTTTCATATAAATTGTTTGGAGTTATAGAGTACCAAGATGCATTTTAATACGGAAACAGTAAATCAGAATGAATAAGCTCTGCCTTTCTAGTTGTATTTTCCAGTCGCAAATATGACAAATATATATATATTTAGCTTAAACAATGAAATGGTCCTTAGCATTTACAATGAAATGATCCTTACCTTACATCAGGATATGTTCCATGCAATCCGACTTCCAAATTATAAGCTCCTTCTGTTAATACAGCCCACACCTACACTGGAATGAAATTGCATTTCACTTTATAGACTAGTCTAGGAATTCAATCTAGGAAATTCTAACAGTATTATTAAAGTAAAACCTCAATATTGAAGAGAAATCTTATTCTGCTGTTAAGACATATTATTTCTTCCAAAACCACAGCCACTTGGAAAATCATCAAAGATCTTAGATTCTGCCCTGGAAACTCAGCCATATCAACAAGAACCTTTTCATTAAACTTAGTCTGTCTGATTGCTAACAGTGTTGTCATGGTGGAATTTCCTAGTGCAGTTAATTGCAAAAGATCATTAAAAGTTATTATTTTGAAATGAAGTATTGCTTTGAAAATAATAACATTTGCCAATGTTTGGGATTTGTTTGTATTTTTGATGCTGTTGCCATTTTTCAAAATTTCAGTGGCATCAATTCCATTGCCAGATTGCTGCTGAGAGACTTGCCAAAATAAAAGATTTCAAAAGAAAAGGTCTGGAACAGACAAGAGTCCTTCAGATTTACAACCCAGCCATTAAAAAGGCTTTTCTTAGTCATCCTATCTGTCAGATTTTAAAGAGGATTAACCCGTGATTATGAATGAGGTTCACTAGCTGGAAAGAGGAACAGGAACTTTGCACTGTAGCATCTAAGAAAGAATCTGTGTTGCTTGTTTAACTCAAGTACTGACAAGGGATGTTTCCTTCTGCTGTTAGTTGAGGAAAGATGGTTGTATGTGTCCTTTTCCCAACTTACTTACTTTTATTCTGACCTATTGTAAAAGGAAAGGTTTGAGGAGCTGTTTGGAAATATTTTTATTGCTTTTATTCCCAGTATGCCTCTCCTGGAAAAAATCATGGATAAATTAACATTTCCATCAGCTATGTATCTTACACATTCATATATATAAATATAGTTCTCAAATTTACGGTAGACATCTTCTTCTATTCTTACAAGTTTTGGCTTTTCTAAACAGTATGGAAAACTTCTAATTTGCAATTAAAACTTTGAAATTTATATATTTTTTTCTAAATGATATAATTATGACTGATGTACTGAAATTCATTTATAGAGAAATGTTAAAAAAAAGATAAAATTTTTATCAGCTATTTTTCCCCAAAGACTAAAAAAACCAGCAAAAATATTGTAATGCATTTTTTTCCAGAACTGTAGTAGGAAAGGATAAAATGGGTAAAGAATGTATATTTTTATTCATGCTACCAGAATCAAGAATCTAGAGAGAAACAAATAGCCAAGAGAAGTAATACATTTCTTATCAAAATGCATAGCAGAAACCTACTAAATAATATTCTTAAACGTTAGTTTTTTCTTACGAAGAATTTACACTCTCAGCTGACTTTTTAAACTGTGAAAACAGCACTTCATGGAATGTTATAGGATTGGTGAGATAGTATGGCAGTACATCCAAGTTTGTAAGTAGGAGCATTTTCTCCTTTCTGGATAATTATTTATGTTTAAGATGTATGGCTGCATCAATTGTGATCTCACATTTAGAGTGCTGATGTGCACAGCTTATGAGGAAATATTACTATATTTTTAGGTGAATACTGCTCTTCTTCCTGTCTTTTCAAGAGAATATGTCAATTTTCTCCACTCTTTATCAAGCTAAATTCCTCCTGACATTCCACCTTTTGCCTCAACATGACTTAAAATGTCTTATCATTTTCATAGCTGCTAGTGCTGTAACCAAAAGCGATGCCTACTTTATCTTCCACGCTTCTCACACTCAGCATTTGAGATTGAGCTTATATTTCAGCAACTCAGTGACACTCAAAACTTGGGTAGAGAAGCAGGGAATCACAAAACTATTGTAATCGTGGTGATAAATACTTCAGGCTGTGCTGCCCTGGTAGTTTCATGTGACCTTAGGTGTCATTTAGATGCCTGAGGGTGGATGTACATTTATTGTTACAGATACTGCCCACATGCTCCCAGCAGCCTTTTAGGCCAGCGTTCCTGGAAGGCTGTTTTAACTCCACTTTTCTAGCAGAAGAGACTTTGCATGGTTGGGTCTGGGGTTCACATACATACTGTTCTCAGAAGTGCAAAGTGTTAACCACCCAACAAATTGTTACTTCTTTCTTCCAGACCTTTAAGGTCTGAAGAGTTGTAATATAGGCAAACACATATATCATAGCTACTATTGTTTATCCTCTATGTGTTTGACAAGTAGAACATCTGTGTATAGATAACACAGGTGTTTAGTAGACTTGGAGGCACCCTATTGGATATGCTTGAGCTCCCTGTCTTGGTATGGAGATCAAAGCACAGTGCAGATCACTGTACAACGGTAAACTATTCATACCCAAACCCATGATAAACAGACATAAACAGCAGGCCAATGATTCTCTAGCATGGATCAAGCTCATCAGAGCCTGTGTCCCTGCTTGTGTGCCTCTACTTGAATATCGCCTCAGGAATTCCCCAGTTGGAGAGGTAACAAAAATAAATTTACTCTTTGAGTTTCAGCTGTGGATTCGTGATTGTTCCTACTGCCTGCCTGTGTTGACTCACACAACTTGCTCCCCTTTGGGAGACAATTTCATGGTATCGTTCTTCATTTTGTAAATTGTTCGCCTTCACATTTTTTTTTTTTAATAATTTTTTAGATTTTAAATAATTTAAAATAAAAAAAATATTTTGAATCTATTTATTCAATGTTTTTCTAAACTCAAAACCTTTGATTGCAATATTATTTCCTATCTGAGTAATAATTTCTTGTAGTGTCCCATAGCTGTGATTAGATAGGAACAGTTGTATTAGGCAGGAATAACTTGCACATTATTGGTAGGTTTAGTAAAAACATTTCACAGCTGGAAAGGAACCTTCGACTCCAAACTTTAGCTAACCTAATTAAAACATCAAAGTTTAGACAAAGCATCTTGCTCGTTCTAGAAATCTCATGGGAACATGTTTTCTCCAAGGAAATTCCTAGTTATTTCAGAAGTGTGACATACATATTTCTCATCTCTAAACTTTCTACTGCACAAAGAGCAGTTATGAAAGATAACAAGGGAAATGAGGAAGCAGCAATGTTCTGCTTGAATTCTGACTGAAAATATCAGCTAGTTTCCCTGTAATCACAATGGTCTGGTAACAATCCATAACTAAAGAAAGTTATTTAACTGTTGCAGATTTATGTTAAAAAAAAAAAAAAAAAAAAGATATTTAAGTGTTGTTGAAGTAGTTTTCTGTAAGATCGATGTTATTTTTCATAGTATTTTGAGTTGCTTCAGGAAGACTGGGCTTAAGTTTCCTTTAAATGCTACGATTTGTTCTTGTGGGAGCAAAATCCAAACAAATATTGGTAAAATTGGGAAAATGTCCTAAATTCCACTTGCATTGCTCTTTAGCTAATCATGATTACTGTCATATGACGAGCGCAAAACTATATTAACACATTATAACTATAAGGGAGGGGATTTTCCCACTCTGCTCTGCACTGCACAGCCTTGCCTCAAGCACTGGGTGCAGCTTTGGGCACCACAATGTAAGGAGGACAAAGCTGTGAGAAGGTGTCCAAGGGAGGAATAAGAAGATGGTGAATTGTCAGGAAGGCAAGACGTATAAGGTCCCCTGGTTGGTTCAGCGCAGAGCAGAGGAACTGAGGGGAGGCTTCACGGCAGCTGCAGCCCCTCACGAGGGGAGCAGAGGGGCAGCGCTGAGCTCCGCTCTCTGTAACAGCGACAGGGCCCGAGGGAACGGCATGGAGCTGTGTCAGGGGAGGGGAAGCTGGGGATTAGGAAACAGTTCTTCAACTGAAGGTGGTGGGCAAGGTGGTGGGCGTGGCCCCAGTGCTGGAGCTAGAGAAACCTCTTAGGCATACGGTTTGATTCTAGGTAGCTTTTAGGTACCATGGAGCGGGGGGTTGGATTCAATGATCTTTGTGGGTCCCTTCCAACTTGGGATATTGTATGATTCTATGATATGTTATATGAACTATAGATGTTTATTTTATTTTAAGTTCCTTAGCAATAAAAACTGGCTCGTGAGGGATTTTATTTTATTTTATTTTCAGAAGAAAGGGCCAATTTCTTTCTTTTTCTGTTTCTGTACAAGTCTGCCAGAAAAGTTATGTTCTTCCACATAACTTACTCTGCAACTGTTTCCATCGACACCGTTTGGGATGCTCATAAGTATTATTATTTTTCATAAACATGGGCTTTTTAAAAATGATTTCATAGGTGGTCCTACTGCTTTCATTTATGAGCATGCCATAAGAACGATTCAAAATAAATTGCTTTATTATAGTTTAGCATAGATTATGGCTGCTTCTTCAATTTGAACAAAAAATTGACCATAAAATTATTGCTTCATGTGTGGTCAAGTTATTTCAGAATATAATGTTGGGTCTAGGTTTAAGTGAGTGTTTAAACCAGCTTCTTTGTTTACTAGTTTTAATTGGTAAACAGATAAACTAATGCAGTTTCTACCAGTAGAGGAAAAAATTCTTACATCTGTGGCTTCTTTCTTTAAATAAATGTTTTATGTTTGATATTACCTTTCAGATACATGATCTCTCCTATTGATGCTTTTGTTTTAAATGTGCTTAATAAACTTCTAGGTCTTCAATTTCTCCCTGTTTAAAAATAAAGTAAAACCAGCCACAGTAGCTAGAATAGTATTTGGTTTCGTGTCCCTACTGTTGAATTAGGCTTACTGAATTGATATTCCAGCTTGCACAGATAATATATAAATATATTCTTAAATAAAGTTAAAAAAAAAAAAAACATCTCTGATGCTAGCTAATTCAGTGTCTGATCTTTTATTCTGTTGCAAATTCATGATTTATTTTTTTAGTCATAAACTTTAAACTAGTCTTGTTACACAATGCTTTGTCTACCATGAGCTTGCAAACTGCCTCTGAAGCTGACTACATTACTCACAATTGCTTTCTTTCAATTTCCAGATTCTTTCTTCTGTTAAATGAACAATAAAAGATAATGCACTCCACTTATCTTTTACACCTGTGTAGTATGTTACCCACAGCTGTAAATTAAATCACCACTTTCAACTTCCATTTTCTTTTTTTTTTTTTTCCCCTCTATCAGTTTTCGGTCTCTGTACAAAATCTTCCCATTCTTCTTCAAAACCAGTTCTGTAGATTTTGCATTTTAATGCAGTACATCATAAATTATGTCTAAGGATGATATAAGTAAGACCAATGTCCATTTCTTTCTTCTTTTCAACTATAGCTGTAATATCATTAGCAATTTCCAGTAAGGGGGGTGGGGAAGAGAGCAAAAATGGACGAGTTAGTCATTTCTTGGAAATTTTACATATTTCTGTTTTAATAGAGTAGTCAATTATCCAGCTCTTTATGTCCAGCATAACTTAGGCCATTAGACCAATATTTTTTGGTAGCTGCACAGGATATAGCCCATTAAAGATGTCATCTACGATATTAAGAGACTCAGGTCCTTAATTGTCTGCAGAATCTAAAGTATTTGAGACATTTGGGTTGCTCACAGCATCTAGAAACATGTGCTTCAGTTTTCCAAGCTAAATGATTCAGATTTTATTTCTTAAAGAAATAGCTGGTTCTAATGAAGGAGAGCAGGAGCAACTGCAACAGCATCAAAAAAGAATAATAAATAAATAAAAAAAAAATTAAATTGTTTGACATGTTTATCCAGCAAAAATGATTAAATTGGAAATGTTCCTCCAAAGACTTTAAATGTAATTAGCCAGTTCCCATCTCTAGATCATTTTTCACAATTCTGGTTCCATATCATTCAAAGTCTTCCTTCACCAAACCTTCACCTTCCCCTTCATGGGGAAGGCAGTCCAAGTAGGGAAAGAACAAGAAAGCAAGGTAACTACATTTTCTCCTACAAAGTATGACTTTCTAAATAATGTTATTCTTTTACGTGAAATATTTGTATTATTTTCAAGACAAAGACTGCTTGTAAATTTCCAGCTAAATTTGATATGTTCTCATGATCAGCCCAACAATTTATATCTGTAATCCATCAGCTCCAATTAGTAGAAAAGTTTTTGAGACTTCTATTGTATCTTGAAGCTGTTCCCCCATGTCTGATTGATGCTCATTTGAAATATGTATTTTATCTATCCCAAAATTTTAGAAGTGGAGGCATGAAGAGAGGGAACTCCATTGATCTGGGAGCACATCAACACATCGAGTGGATGATGTGCCTGGAAGACCCACATTTCAAGAACTCTTTTGTCTGTCCACAGAACACAGCTCTGTAACTGATGATGACAGTGTCAGTCACCACATCCTATCTCACCTTCTCCCATTCTCCCACTGTTGCTTAGCAATTGACAATTAAAGTGCTTATTAATATAGAATTAGAGCAATGATAATACTCATTAAAGACCAACAGATGAAGAATGATAACAAGAGGATCATGGAAGCATATAAGAGGAACACTGCTCTGTCAGGATATAAAGGCACTATGAACTAAAGACAATAACAGACCCCTCAGAGCTAGTCAGATGTACAGTAAAGACTATAAGAGACCAGGGGTAATGAGCACAGACAGTGCAGCCAAAAGGACACTGCATTTACAGTTGGAGAAAAAGAAAGGTGGAGACTGCTCCTGTGGTGAGGGACGTTATGACAAACTGTGAAAAAAAGAAGTGAAAAGGAGAGGAACACAATGAAAAAGTGCATGGGAAAGTTGTGTCTGCAGCATCTTTATCACAAAATTTGCCTGTAACTGACCAGGCATTGTGGAGTACCTACACCAAAATAAATGTGAATCTAAAGGAAAAATCAAAACCATAGTGATAGTACTCCCCAGACTAGCAACCCAGATTAGCTGTCTGCAGCACCTGCAATTCTGTGGCAAGAGGTCTCCGAGCTCCCACGCTGGTGCAGCGAGAAAGGTGTGAACTCCCTTGCTGGTGCAGAACGAAGGACGTTTATTGTAGGTGCTTACCACATTTTATACCCGCGCAACAACAACTGGTTACATGTAGGAGCCAGGCTCCTTGTGTCTGGCTCTGAGCTTTTTACTCATTAGCAAGATAATGACTTTCTTTATCCCACACAATTCTAGCACTTTTCAGGGAAACTTCTGTCCAAAAAATTTCCCGTGACTGAAGTGTGTCATTCCTATGTAGGATGTTAGTGCTGGTCCAGCAATTTGGGCAAATATATGGGTATTTCAGTTTCTGGAAAGTGAGGCCTTCAGAAAAGACCAGTTCCATCCAAACTGAGCAGTCAGGATAGTGTAATAACTAGAATTTTTAATGGCATGAAAGGCAAATCTCTGAACAATAAAATTAGAAACATGAAAAATGTTTGGCAATCTACATTTCCATGACAGGAAGCACCTCTTTCTGGCACTGATCCTAGTTTCCATCACTGCTGTACAGCTTTAATATTGATGCTTAAAATATGAAGTTATGTGAACTGCCAGATTTGAATTTCTCCTCTTGTTTGGAAAGTAGTTGCTCATATTTTAGTTGTCATTACAATAGTGTATGTTCTTACTCCTATATATTTCTTTCAAAGCAAAAATTCTATCCATTTATTATTCTCCTGACTCCCACTCTATTTCCAATATGTAAGCGCAGCAGGCAAAATCCATTCCTCATAAATATATATATATACATATAGTAATAATAGTAATTATTTTAAAAAGAATAGAAAAAGAAAAGTTCATAATCCCTTCATTTTCAGTGTTGTTTCCATTTCTCCTCACAGATAACCTGCAAAATCAGTGCTAGATTCCTTGCTTTTGAGCTACAAAATTGTTCATGATAGAGCAGTGCAAAAATATTTTAGAAAGAATTTGAGTGGTATTACCTACATCAGTCTCTCTGCCTGCAAGTGTTTTCCCCTATCTGATTAATCCAAATCAAGTTGCTCAAACCTTCTGGCTTCTCTGTGAGATGCAAAAATTTCTTATGTTGCTTTCCTTTCATCAGATATCCGTAATGCTATTCTGCAGAAATATCTAGCCTCATCAGTTAAGTTTATAACCTTAGCGTGATTGCAAAGCCAGTAACACTCTGTAAAATTTCCCACGAGGTCCAGACACCCCTTCTGTTACAATATCTCAACTGCAGGGCAAAATGGACAACAGTATTTATACTAGCCCCCATTTCTGAAGGTTCAGTAGCATTATTTTAATGATAAATCAGTATTAATTTTTTACAGCAAGTCTCATCTGTAATAGTAATGAGACAAGATTTACACAGATGCAGTCTTTGTATTCCAATAATGTGAAGTTGGCCTCATTTGCCTTATAGTCATATATACATATTTATAGCCTTATCAAGAATGGTTTTTTTCAGATATTCTGTTAACTAGGTTTGGGAAGGAATAATATTTTTTGAGTTGAAGATCAAGCAGGATAATATACAGCAATTAAAAACAAAAACAACAAGAACAAACATTTAAAAAATAGAAAGGTAATACCTGAGGTACTACTTCAATAGTATTTACACAATCAGTTTATTCTAAAGCACGGGAACACCCAAGCATAATGGTGATTAAAGCCTTAATGGATTATTTTGATTGCTTATTTGAGAAAGCTCTCTATTTTACATTAAATTCTCCAAAACTATTTAAATGTTGATTGAAATTTCTCAAATGGATGCACGGTAATCCCATTCTTTATTGTCTTCATTGGCTTATAATGACACATTGTTTACAAAATCAAAAAGCCCAGGTTTAGCTCTATTCATTCCTTACATCTCTCTGCTAAATATGTGCTGTTAACTTAACTCGCTTTTTGTTGCTATCTCAAGTTGCAAGTCAGTGTTTTAAGGATTGGGCTTTAAAAGGAAAAATATCCCATTGAAATTTCATTGCCTCAGAACATATGTTCAGACACTTCTAACAGCCTTCAAACCAAAGAAGAAAATGTCCTTAAAGAAAGCACATTTCTTCAAAGTGATCATCCTGAAGCTACAACTTGCTTATGTTTTAGAGCATGATGTTTATTTTACGCTCGTGTGGTCTCTTTGTTACTCATTGTGACCTCTGAAATGGTAATATAGGAATCATTTACTATTGTATTTTTAGCTGTTACTACACCCACAAGACTTTTTATTATCAGCAGGAGTGGAGGTATTAAAGAGATTTGTGGGCCTCAGAAGGCTGAAAGCACAGTAGGGATGAAATTACAAAATTATATTGTTATAAAATATATTTCTAAAACTGTATACAAAGGCTCAGTGTTAATGAAAGTAATTGATAGCAAATACTGATTTCTTTTTACATCACCAACAAAGCTTTTTTTTTTTTTCTAAGTAATAATGAGCCTCCTTTTAGTAACAATAGGAAAAAAATGAGTCTCATGAATCATTTATGTGGCCTCATTCATTGCTATTATTACTTCTGCCATCAAATATTTTGGGAATTCAAACCCTTTTTCTCTCTGTCTTTACATCTCACAAAATGGTCTTTCTTGTGCTTTTCAGAAGGAAAATTGAACTTTCTTCTTTTTTAATGTACAGAAAAGTACCAGATCTTCCATTCTGATTCTGAATAAATGTTCCTGTTGCTGAAGCTTTTAGCTGAAGGAGGCCATAAAAGATGAATAATTGCTAAAGGAGAAACAAGATAGATAGAGGAAGTAAAAACCCAATGTGCTGAAGGAATCCATTTTCAAAAGGTCAACACCTTCAGTATAGGAGTTAGCCTAAATTGTCTAATTTCATACTATTTCAGCTATCAGTAATTCCTTAATACTGAAAAGACTGAAAAAGAGCACTGAAAGTGTCAGGCTTGTGTAGTTGGTTTAATTGCAAGTAACATTGCCTCATGCTTACAGCAGGACAATGAGTGTGAGGAGACTTTGGCTCTTTTGGACTTTGTTTAAACTCATTGAGTAATTTAATCTTCACTACTTAAAAGTAATCATGCATTTGTCGTCTCTGGATTGATTCATGCATTCTCCAGGCAGCTGCATACAGAGGCAATTCGGAAACTATCTACAAGTATCACATGTTCTTTTCCACTGATTCTAAGAAATGAGGATTTTTCAGCACCACGTCCTATGCCACTCCAATTTTGCCAGTGATGTCCCTCTTCTTCGCTATTGTCCAATTACAAGTGGAACCGTTGTTCTCACATCCCAGTTTTCTTACTGGGTTTGTATATTTCTACAGCCATTTTTTTTTTTAATCTTTATTTTACATATTCAGTATTTCAAAAATCATTTATTTGCTTATGGTCTGGAATCATGAGGTGCCTCTTTATATTTAAGAAGCACTTGTCAATAAAAGTGGCTGGCACCTCAGTCTATTACCCCTATAACATAGGGGTAATACATCTATTCAAAAAACATAGTACCTATTCAAAAAATAATCTCTGTCCTTCAGATTTTTCTAAAATGATGACATATATGGTTGGTTTGGTGTTAAGTTGCTTTTGGTGAGGGTACACAATTACAACTTTTTCAATTTTCTTAAATATAGAGTATGTAATTTGAGAAAAGATTATATGAATTGAAAAATACTTAGTACAAACTTCACATGCCTCAGTTTCTCTATTTATGAAATTCTTACAAAGTGTTCTACATCCTTTTTATGGATTCGAGATTTGTGGATGAGCAGCACTTTGGTACCATCAGGTAGCATTCAAGTAGCTTTTTTTCTTCTTCTCGTGGAAAAATGTGTCATCTTTTAGAAGAGGTGCACTTTCATATGAGTTTTCTGTAGTTCTCATCAACATTTTATATTTAAATACTGGTTTTAAACATTAAAAAATGGAGCCGTTTCTGATGTAAGAATAGCAAAAAGAAACATCATACTTTCATGCATGAAATATGACAGTAATATCACAGCCTTGCCTACTGTAAGAAAAGCCACATCGTAAACTGCATTTAAGATGCAACTTCATTACAAGGAAATAACACTGACGCAAACAGTTGTTAGACATCTAAATCTAGTCTAATGTCTGTATCCTTGTTGCACAAAATAAGGTTTTTTTCTCTTTAATTAAGCAAATTGTTGAACAGTGTTAATCAAACATCACTGGAACAGGCTCATTACTCTAAGTA
>JACDJE010000198.1:953356-1081263 GCA_016647715.1 Pavo muticus
AGTTAAAAAAAAAAAAAAAATAGATATTGGAAAGTCAAATCTGCAATTTTACAAATTCCACCCCTCCCCCTCCCCCAACCCCTTTTCTTAATCAGCTGTTTCAGGATGGAGAAGATATGTGAAGATGTTGATTTTTTTGTTCTCTGGAAAGCTGCCTTGCATCTCTACTGTAAAACATGATTCCTGTCTCTGAAAAAGAAGCAAACACAGAAAGAGATTACTTTTGCAGCTGCCATTTTGAAAAACCTCTCCAAAGCTTGTTAAGAGAGAATCCAGAAACCTGGGGTAGCAAAATAGAAGAGAATGAAAACCTTTAGTGCTGCAGGGAGAAGCGTTTTGGCAAAAGATGGTAGCAGGATGCCCTCTATTCAGGCTGTGTGGGCTCTCTGTGCAGGAGGAGCAATAGCAGCAGTAGGTCCTGCTGAGGTTGCCTGCAATGCTGAATGAATCATTGGAGAGACTATCAATGATTTTAAGATAACAGTTTCCAATATCTTTATCCTCTCACCAGTCTCCCACAGACTCATGTTGCCCTCAGCTTGTGCTTTGAGGCTCTGATCCCTATTCCAAAACAGGCTCTCCCAAAAACACAGCAGGTAATTGTTAGGAATTTAGAGAATGAGGGATACTTGGGATAGATCTGCCACAAGACAGGTGAAGTGGTCTGTAGCTGTCAAGGACAGAATGTACCTGGACAGACAGATGCCCCTGCCAACCTGCAGCACCCTGCGTATCACCCAGATGAATACTGCGGGGCACCAAATTCACCCCCAGGCTAGGCAAAAAGCAAGGCTAGGGAAGGAAGAAAAGACTTCTACAGACAGATATTCTCAAACTGCCAGCACTAAAAATAGCAATCCTAGATACCTGAGCAAGGGCAATCCCATTTTGTTAAGGTCAGATGGGAAAGCAAAAGTGCCTATTAGAAGTGATAAGAGACAACCAAAGTATAGGAAAGATAACAGAAGCAAACAACAAATACCCAAGTCATCTAGGCTTTGCCAGCACAGACTGGGGCTGAACCTGATAGTAGTTAACTTTAGGTTCAATATACTTCTTCCTGGAAGTTTTTCTGCAACAAAATAACAGATGCCCATGCAAAGCTCAGGGCTCTTAAAGATTTCTTACAGTTACAGCCAGGTGATCTTGCAGTATTCAACTATTCTCTAAAGAGAATAGCTGCTGCCTCAGCTAGAAAGTGCAAGGAAGTGAGACCCTGCAGCAGCTTCTCCTTTCATGTGTGAAGAATCAGAAGAATTAATTCTGGTTACAGTGGCCAGCCTACCTGGGGATGCTATTGTTATTCAAAACATATGGTCTGTGCTGTGCTTGAGTCACAAAATACAAATTTGCATTTCATTGATATCAGGATTTGTTTTCCATAGCTTTGAGGTAGCCAGGACTCTTCCTCATAGGACAGAGGGCTCCAGGACAGCAGAAGGGACATTCCCAACAGGTTTTGGGTAGATCAACACATTTATCTTTGATGTGGAAGTACTTGAACTGGNAGGAAGTTATCATACAGAAGTAAGCTTTACTGAGGAAACTCATCTGAGGCAGATGAATGGGCAACTAGGAGAAAGGAGGTAGCTGTCCTAGCATGTGACTACAAGATCAGGTACACCTAAGGAAAGGAGTGGATGGGTTGCTTAAAGAATTTAGAAGGCAACTGTCTACAAGGTTGCTCAGGGGGCATACACCTCAGTGAGACCATAAGGATATAACTAGAGATAAGAAGCTGTACTATTACATAATGCTAACCATCATATAAAGAACATCTTCCCGTGGTTGATTCAGTGAGCTAAGAAGCAAGGGATACAGTAACTCAAATTCAGATGTATTTAAATGGAGGATTGGTAGAAGGGTATGTGAGGTCAAGAACAAAAACAGTACAACAAGGATTTAAGTGACTACATGACTAGTACTTGTTACAGTCAGAAAGATTAGCAACACAGGAGTAGAATTGCAAAAGGGACAAACAGGAAAGGAATGCTCACCTGTCTCCAAAGATCTAGGCTTACAGGAAAAAAAAACCCACAAGGAAGGGATCTCCAACCACAGATCCTTCCCCAGTGGCAGTCACCCTTAAATGGGATCTAAGAGAGGTGCAGCCAGGCTCCACCCCTTCCAGTCGCACAGCTGAATTGCCTTCATCTGTGCTCCCAGGGCTGACCGGGTCCTTTCCCAAGGTGATCAATCAGTGGTTCGGGCTGTGACTCAACAGTTCCCATACAGTACTAATGAAGCTGTCAAGTCTCATCATGGATCTGTTGGGAAAATCTGTGTTTCTTGAAGGATCTAGATGTGCTGAGAATGACCAAAGTCCTGTCTTTACCAACTCAGTTGCCCCATGGATTGTCTAACATGTCTGGTATCACACTTGTGGCTATTTAATATGAATGAACCAATACTGATCATACCTGATGATCAAAGCATTTGAATGCTCAGAGCTCTCAGTAAGCATACGAACGTGTCACAAGCCTATCATGCACAACAATTATTTAGGATACCTATTAATACAGTGAATAAAACTGGCAAAAGCTAGAATCACAGCTTTAGCAACCTTCACAAGTATTTCCTAAAATGCTCATGTAAAAATGAGAATGAAAAACAGGTTGTAAAACCTCTGAAAGTTGAAGACCTATGTTTACAGTCAGGTACAATAGTTTTCCTGAATACATAAAGGTCTGATACAAAACGGTCTGTATTTTACACAGTGCAATAATTTTCCTATGACCATCCATGGTTTCCATTCACATGTAGAAGATACATGATATTGAAAAGTGTATTACCTTAGAAAGTCCTACAGTTAGCCCAGCTGATATGTTCATTTCCCTTTCAAGAGCCCAAGATTTGTCAATGACATTAGGGGAGTACTGGAGTGCAACAGCAAACATTCAGACAGGTTGCTGAAATGATTAGCTTTGCTAACCAAAATATAAAGGGACATCATATTTTGTGTTATTACTACTCAGAAGGCTTATTACAAAACAACAAAAGAGTGACAGAGTACTATGCATGCTGTTTCTTACAAAATACAAGGCATGAAGAATGTGCTTGTGGAATTTGAAGTGAGTTGTTGTGTTGCGGCTCCTCTAGCTGGAACCTTGAACAGGGAACAGGAATGTGAAGTATGTTATGTGCTCAAAAATACACCAAGTAAGGTCTTCCAATTCCAGTGCACTGTGGATGCTGACAGAGAGCATAAGATACTAAATGTCATGCTCAAAAAGTGGCTTTCTCCTAAATGGATGTTAGATTTTTGAAAGAGCTGGGAATGTTCTGCCTCTTCTTACACACTTATAAGCCTTGTATGGCTTGTCAAGCTAATAAAGCCTCACTGAACTGAAACTGCTTTCTAATTATGTTGTGTGGCAATACCTGTGGAAACTCTTTGCCTTCAATAGAATTGCAGAGGTGGAACTGATTGGGAGTTAGTGAGGGACCTGGTAAACAATGCTCCAGGGGGGTTAGGATTCAGCACCCTCGCTCCTGCATCAGCCATTTGCACAGAGCTATTAAGAACAAAATCCAGTAGAGCACTCAATGTGATATGAATGGCTGTGCAACCCTGCTGAATATAAAGATTCTGTTGTACAGACAGCTGTCAGCATAGAAGTACATACTTGTATAGTCAAGTAAACTCAACACTTCTCCAAGAACATTAGTAGTTTTGTCAGCCGAAATCCGGGAAGAAAACTCTGACTCCAGTGTGGTGTTAGAAAGTGGCATTCCTTTATGCCTCACAATAGGTACCAGGTAACTTGACAAAACAAGTGCTCACTCTCAGAGTTCAGGTTCTACATTTAAACAGTTAAGACATACATATGGAGTATATTGGCATACATATTCATTCTTTTCCAAGAACTCATTAGTATATGCTAATGTCCCTCTGGGCATGTGCGGTTGCATTTAGGGCGGTTGTATGCCCGCTTATTTTATCCCCGTTTTTCCCCCATCAGCTTCATCACTGAGACTTTTGGCTAACCCTTAGCTGTTTTTCCCCAATTTGGCAAATTTCCAATGCTTGTTAGGCCATGGTGAGCAACTTACAAAACAATACATGTGAAATCTGAGGATGATGTCCTTGCACCTGGTGGGTGCAAAGATAAAAGTAACCTATTATGACTCCAGTGTTTCTTGTGAAGCAGAATTAAGAGACAACAAAGCTGCTCACACACCAAGCAAACAAGCAAAGCTGAAATGGAAAGTTTTAGAATATATTTTTTTTTCTGAAATAGGATATTGGTCCTTAAACTAATATATTGAACCTAACACTAAACAAAACAGCCTATATCAGTTTCCTCCACTCGCTTTTAAACATAGCTTTTATATCAGGGATTATTCTCCCATGACCCCGCTTTAACAGCATAGACTGTGGAGATGAGCTCTGTGGAGATGGACCTGGGTGTCCTGGTGGACAACAGGTTGGCCATGAGCCGGCAGTGTGCCTTTGTGATCGAGAAGGCCAATGGTATCCTGGGGTGCATCAAAAAGAGCATTGCCAGAAGGCTGAGGAAGGTTCTCCTCTCCCTCTACTCTGCCCTGGTGAGGATACATTTAGACTACTGCATCCAGTTCTAGGCTCTCCAGTTCAAAAAAGATACGGATCTCCTAGGAGGCCAGCAGAGGGCCTCAAAGATGATTAAGGACCTGGAGCATCTCCCATATGAGACAGGCAGAGTAACCTGGATCTGTTCAGCCTGGGGAAAGGAAGACTAAGAGGGGATCTGATAAATGTTTGTAAATATCTAAAAGGAGGTGGGAGGCAAATGGATGAAGCTCTTCTCAATGGTGTGTAGTGACAGGACAAGGAGTAATGGCCTAAAACTTAAACATAGGAAGTTCTGTACTAACTTCCTTGGAAGAAGTTCTTTATGGTAAGGGTGATGGAGCCCTGGAACAGGTTGCCCAGAGGTTGTGGAGGCTCCTTCTATGGCGATGTTCAAGACCTGTCTGGATGCCTACCTTTGCGACCTATTGTAGGGTACCTGCTTTAACTTGGGGGTTGGACTCAATGATCTCTTGAGGTCCCTTACAACCCCTGTGATTCTGTGATTGTGGTGGTTTCACCCTAATGGGCAACTCCACCATAACTGTCAAAGGAAGAGGAAAATACGATGAAAAGGGCTTAAGGATTAAGACAAGGAGAGGGAGATTGCCCATTAATTACCATCATGAGCAAAACATACTCGGAATAGGAGGATAAATGTAATTTATTGCCAACAAGAGCAGTCTCTCGTCTAAGTAAAAGCAAGCAGAAAACACCTTCCCCCACCATCCACCCTCTTCTGTCTCACCACCCGAGCAACAGAAGGGAACGGAGGTTGCAGTCAGTAGGCAACGCTTTGTCCCTGCCACTCCTTCACGGTCACTCTCTGCCCCTGCTCCACGTGGGGTCCCTCCCACGGGGTGCCGTCCTTCCCGAGCCGGTCCCACGCTGGCTTCCCGCAGGCTGCAGCTCCGCCAGCCCTCCTGCCCAACCGTAGCCTCTTCTCACGGGCTGCAGCTCCAGGCCGCTCCTACGGGGATATCCATGGGCCGTGCCTCCTCTAGGCCTCACCCACCACCGCACTGCGGGCCCCGCCAGGGCCACCCGGGGAGCTCTGCTCTGCGCGGTGCCCGCGGGCTGCAGGGGGACGACCCGCTTCTCCGTGGGCCTCTCCTGGGTTGCAGGGAGCTGCTGCTGTGTTCCTCCTGGCGCTCTGACCTCGGTGCCTGAGGGCCCGTTCCTCCCACATTTCTCACCCCTCTCTCTCAGCTGCGGCTGCACGGCAGTTTTCGTTCCGTAACTCCGCTCTCCCGGCGTCGCTCACGGCTCAGCTCCTGGGCACTGCTCACACAGGCCTCCCCAGCTATGAAAACCTTGCCACATAAGTCCAATACTTCATGACAGGTGAGGTTTCTGTCCATGAAAGATGGAAGTCATTACATATTGCCTCTTTTGCGTTTTCATTTGACTTATTTCCTGTTTTTCTTTTTTTTTTTCCTTTAACATGATCTTATTGTCAGTCCCAGATGAATGCATTACCTTTTTCTACTAAAGGTGCAGCATGTTTGATGGCAGGTTTTGTGTAAAGAATAGCATGTTTTGGTGTCTTACAGAGTGATAGATAACAGCATATCAACAGATTTATCAAGTTTATCTGAATGCATATTTAAAAAAATGCCAAATGCTTTCAACTTGGTTTTGGCGAGTCTTTTGAATCTCATTAAAATGCAACCTTGAGGGAGTTTAGAGATCTGAAGCAGATGTAATTAGCTCTTTCTTTAAAGGAAATTTGCCCTTGCCGACAAAGTATGAGCCAAGATGATTATGATTCTTGCAGGGTTTAGTATATAGAAACTCTTAAAACCGTAAGAGTAGCTCTCTCTGTAGGTACACTTGAAAACAATCAAAAAAATGATTGAGGATTTGGTCTTGATGTAATAATGTAGCTGACATCACAACAAAGAATGAATGTTTCTCATTACAAGTAAAATCACAGGTATGCAGACTGGCATTTCCATCCTAGCAAATTGCTTGACCCACACACGATTGAAATTGCAATACAGGGTGTGGAAATAGCACTTGTCTGCATACATGACACAGGATTGGAAATTGAAGTGTTTGCAAGCTTTTCCCTTACTAGCATTTTTCTGGTGTGAGATTAACATAAGCTGTAGTTGCCACTTGATATTCACGTCAAGTTAGCATACTCATGAGTGGGAGCTGGATTTTGCCTTCAGCTATAGGCAGCAAACTCCTTTTTTTTCTTGAGATTCACCTCTAAATAGATGCTGAACTGGGACCAGGGAGTAGTGCAAGACGTTATGGGTACTTTATTCTAAACAGTTATTGCCAAGCTGGAATGTGCCAGCTGCAAGAAGCTGTTTCCAGGACTTTGCAAACCTCCCCCAGCCTGCTATTTCTGATAGCGCAGGCTGCAGCTTCCCACAGAAGCTGCAAATTCTCAGCCCAGCAGAAGCAAATAGAGTGTCACACCATAGGTGTTGACTGAAGTGTGCTGGATCCACACTGTCATAACAGAGAAACTGTGTTTGGCACAATCTGATAAAGGAAAGAAAATCTGGAAGTCTTTTGGGGAGGCTTTTTTCTTTAAAAAAAGNTGTGTATACATATATGTATGATAAATTTGTTTATATTACAATAATACAGACCTGTTTATGGAGTTTGCAGGCATCCTTTTAAAAGAGCCCAGTAACTTTAGGCTAAGTCTGAAAGTATCTCAAGGGGATTCATTTTACAATTCAGTCTCTAAATGTGGTATTCAGCCATGAGTTTCCAATAAACATAAGAATTTCAATGAGATCTCTAACGTTCAGAAGAAGTCAGTGACACAGTTTTATTCTTGACCCTACCTCAAAACATCTGATCTTACTTCAGGTTATGATAATCTTCCAAACCTTGGAAATGCAGAACATCTGCAGAATGAGCCCTTCCTGAGGTTCATGAGAGATTTCACTCCTGTGGACTGAGCAGCCATAAGTCTGTTTTGACTAGAGAGTTTAAAGCCACAGGGAGTAGTTTCTCTGAAAGAGACAACTGTAATTCTTCTGGACAGTCCTGACAGCTCCAGGTCCTATCCTTCCAGCTCCACCACTCTGCACAATTTGGAAAGCATATGTGAATGCAGCATGGCACACTTTGCAAAAATTTCAGGGCAACTGAACCTTCACCAAAATGGGTACTTTACGTTAGAGCCAAGGAAGAAAGGTTAAAAGCAAAAGATGCAATTACAAGTATGACTAAGCAGGCAGATTTATACTGAAGACAAACCTCAGGAAAAAGGAAAAGGTGGAGTGGGGGATTTTAGGAAGAATTAAGGAACAGCTGAGTGCTAAAAAAAAAAATACAGTATTAACAATCTCTAGCTGCAGTAGCAGCATTCATGTACCAGAAACTCAGCTTCCTGTTATAGGACAAGGTTGCTATAGAAACTTACAACTGGGAGCTAAATAAAGTAATTTCTATGCTAGTGTTGGTGTCGGTAACTTCAGCACCTGATGCTAACCAAATTGTGCTCAATAAACAAATTTAAACTCTTAAAAGCTTACAATGAGTTTACAATGGTTTCTATACAACTGATTAATCTCAATTGATCTTGGCTTGGAACACAAGAGCATGAGAAATCATAGAAACAGAAAAAAGACTGCTCAAGACCCTACTGAAGACACCCGCCAGTTTTTTATTCTTATCCGATTTCCTCCTTCATCTGTATATCTCCTTATTCTATCTTAGCTTTTTTATTTAGAAAATATCTTTTTCACTCCTGATATCTCTGATCCTCTTTATATGAGGGCTGCTCCAAAAGTAACGCCTCCTATTTTATTATGTTTGCCCATGACATCAGAGGCAGATGTTGGTAGTACAGCAGTAGAGGCTGAACCTTCCCACTAATATTCCTTTACACTTCCTTGTGCGACAGATGGCAGCAGAGGGGCAGTCTGACAGAATGGTGGCTGACATGCAAGTGTGTATGAAACAAATGTGTCATTGAATTCCTCCATGCAGAAAAAAGTGGCCCCCATTGACATTCATCAATGCCTCCTGAACATTTATGGAGACCAACCAGCGGATATTAGCATGATATTGTACAGTAACAGTGGGTCACCTCCACTGATGCAGATTCTTAGGAGAATGGCAATCAGGCTCTTGTTGATCGCTGGCAAAATGCACACAGTTAGTGGTGATGACTATCCTGAAAAGTAGTCTTTTGTAGGTGAGAATTTGTTCTATCAAATAGTGTTATTGTGCTCTTTGTATCCGTTTTATTTTCCATGGAAGTAAATACTTCCATGGAAGCATTACTTTCAGTGACCTACATATGCACATGTATCCATCTATCTATGCACACTTGATTTGTACTCTGTTAAGCACAGCAGGACAGTGGCTGCTTAGAACTGAACAGAGTCATGCCAAGACCAGGGGTTAAGGAGATTGTGCTGAAGTAAATGTAGTCTAGCTCGGCCCTTGGCACTTGCCTAACATAAAAGGTGTTTGCAATCCATTGACTTGAGAACTTACCCACAAGCTGAAGTTTTCACATATTCTTAAATGCTGTGTTGAATAAGAATGAGCTGAAACCCACACATGAATTTTAAGAACATATTTGCTGCTTCACTTCAAAGTTGCTTCCAAGTTTTTGAGTGGCAAAGGATCCCATAAGGAAAGGGCTAGGAGGTATTATAAACTGATTACTCCATGTATGGAGGGTCTTAAATTGGGGAAATCAAAACAGGAAGGTCAAGATACTAAAATGGAGAAGTCAGGAATCCTAGGCACTTAGTGATGCTGGTGACAAGATGTAGGCTTCTCTAGGGAGATGTTCATAGTAAGGAAGTAACTGAAAGGGTACTAGCAACACTACTCTCAGTGGGGCCGGGGGAAGCTCAGTAATTTTAGTCTCATAACTTGGACAGGCAAAGATACAAATCTACCATCTTCCTTGCTGTAACAGAGGCAGTTTTTCACTACCTGTAAAGAGAAAGTAAGCTGAGAATTGAGAAAACGATGTTGTTCTTTCCTTGTTATAGAATAAGGAAGACATATTTAGGTCCTCAAGGACACTTAGAGGGTCTTGCTTTTAATGAACTCTAATTTGTAGAAATCATTTCAAGACCTTGCACTCTGTTAGTCTTTACAATGTTAAGTCTGTTTGCAGAAGTTTACAAGAGACTTGAGTTGATACTTAAGTACAACGGTATTTGTTGCAAAGTTAAACACAACTGTTCCTACAAGTGGCACATTTTGCCTTGCTGTTATAATTAGAAAGATTGGCACAGATGGGATGGTGCTACAGTCAGAAAGATTAGTACAGACAAGATGGTATTACAAAAGGAAAGGTGCTCACGCATCTCTGAAGATCTAGGCTCACAGGAAGGACTCCACAATAGAGGAATGTCCAACCAGAGATCCTTCCCCAGTGGCAGTCAGCCCTTAAACAGGGTCTAAGAGAGGTGCAGCCAGGCTCCAACCCTTCCAGTCACACAGCTGAATTGCCTTCATCTATGCTCCCAGGGCTGACCTGGTCCTTTCCCCAGGTGATCAATCAGTGGTTCAGGCCAAGACTCAACAGTTCCCATACACTCGCTATTTCAAAAAAAGTCCTTGTATAATCTGTCTACATAGTAATGACACCTGGAATCCATACTTCTGTTTTGTCTTTTCTATATGCTCTGCAAGTAAGCATACAAAAACCAAAAGAGCCACACTTCAATGCCCTGCAAGACTGGAAAGCAATGTTTGTAACACTTCCATTGCTTCTCTTCCCACCCTTTTTGTCCCTCATATCGTTTCCTCATTCAGTCTCTACCTGCTGCAATGTCCCTGAATGAGTGGGAAATACAGCTTATTTTTTCTTCCAAAAAAAATAAAAAAATAAAAAAGAATCTCTGGGAAATTTAGCTTTTGTTTGTTTGTTTGTTTCTTCTTGACAACACTGTTTCATGTTACCTAAGAGCAGCTGCAGATAATATGTATTTTAATTCCCATTCCTGCCATATTAGTTCTCCCACTCAAAATGCTTGTGCTATAGAGCATCATATACCTCCCTAAGATGGTTCCTCTCTGGTAGGAGCTGAGCTTCCAAATACTCAGAAAACAAGAAAGCTGCAAGCTGGTCTCTTCTCTGTCATCCATCTCAGGACCTATGCCAAGCCTTCAGGACTTTGTTCCAAACCTGAAGCCTTTTCTTCTAGTGAAGTTACAAGGAAGGACAGAAGCATTTCAATTCCAAAGGTTCTGCTCAGGCTGTAGTGATTTCCACACAAGCAGATCCCTATACTCAGAGTCTGACAGAGTCTGGTGAGCTCTGTCTGAAACACAGAGGGATTTTCCATGGACAAATCTTTTGAAGAAGGGATGGCCATAGGCACTTCATACTGCATAATTTAAGTCATGATTATTTTTTTTTTTTTTAGAAATATCAACTCTTAAAATTTGTCTATTTGTCCATATGTAAAAAGAGGCTCTTTGCTCCTAATCTAAATAAAGTGAATAAAAAAGAAATCATGTGATAATGCAAACTATGGACTGGAACTTGCTAGGGCATATACACCCACTTAATTTTATATGCACCAAGGGTCACCACAATAATTACTTACAGCACATTACATTTTGTATGTGCATAACTATTTCCAGGATAACTGTGGAACAGGTCATCTTTCAATACACAGGAAACTTATCCTGAGGGATAAGTATTATTTGAAGGATCAAAACTTGAAATACTAGATCTGCATGACTCTGGAACGTGAAACTTTAAAACATAAATCTAAGGGTCTGTAAGTTGCCAATATTATTCTCTCTCTGAAATTCAACAGAAAAGTCTAGCTAAACATTTTCATATGTTGGTATTTTCAATGTTGTTTTTCCACAGTTATACTACACATATTTCACTTTAAAGAAGCTATCGACTTTTAAAATAAGGAAATGGTATTTGGAGGACAAACTTTTGTTTATAAAACAAATTTGTATTTTTAGTGGGAAGATGGTAGGAAGTTGTTAGCTGTTTGTGGGAAGAGTTTCTTGTGTTACATGATATTTTTATTTTTGTTTCTTAGCCCCACTCTAAGGAAAAAATAGGAAGAGAGAAAGGAACAGTAACAACTGTTTATGAAAGAAATCTCTCTTCTTTAGTGCTTTTGTATGTTTGACCAAGCAAGATTTATAAAAGAAGAAATATCATAAGTACTATTTTATTTGGAAGAAGCTTTTAACATTTTTGAAAAATAATGATGAGAAAATATTTGTAAACACTTTACACCTTTAAGGGGCAAACTGAGTTGATAAATTCCATCTCTCACATGCCTGTGATGAGGTATCTGTCAGAGGCTGTTGAAGTGGGAAGGGTGCAGAGGCAAAGGTGCAGCTGGATTTGGGTTGATGCTGGAGCAAATCAGAGTAGGTTGGGTCCTGGCTGGGTCAGAAGCAGTGCAAGTAAATGAAGGTGAGTCTGTCTGGGTTTCTTAAATTATATTATTTTTCCCCCCTTTTTCTTTCCTCTGGTGATTATATGTACAGAGGGGCATTTGTAACACAACTTTTTCTTTTTTAAAAGAGGTTCACTAGTACGTTTCCAATAGAAAGAAAATGCTCTCTTGTTGCACTATTCTTAAGACAGATATTTGTATTTTTTTTTTCCTAGAAGAATGATATATCTGCTCAACTATCATCTTCGTGGCTTCTGTTTTTGACTGACTTCTAAATCTCTCCCCACATACCTATTCCCTTTTTATCCTGCATTTTGATGGCATTGGGTGCTTGGGGATTTTGGGGAGGAGAGAGAAGAAAAAAGAAATGAGAGATTACTTTCACTGTGGAAATGCCTTAATACTGGGAAACAAAGGCTGGTGCTTTAAAACATGTAATTTTTCCAGAATAAAAATACAATAACTGTCTTACAAGGAACTAAACAGATAACCATTGGAATCTGAATTTGTATTCATTACTATCACTATCAAACCAGAAAATATTCTGTCTCTACTTAACTCTAAAAATAAGGCTTACCTTGCTGAACATCAGTGTCTCCATTGATGCAGGCTATATAGTACTGCAATGAGTTAATACAATCGAGTATGACTCCAGGAAATTTAGAACTTTTTGAAACCTGGTCAAGGCCTCTCTATCTATATTTTCATACAGTGTCTGTTGCATGCATGCATCTGCTTTTACAAAAAAAAAAAAGCATTTGGAATTNTAAGTAATAATGAGCCTCCTTTTAGTAACAATAGGAAAAAAATGAGTCTCATGAATCATTTATGTGGCCTCATTCATTGCTATTATTACTTCTGCCATCAAATATTTTGGGAATTCAAACCCTTTTTCTCTCTGTCTTTACATCTCACAAAATGGTCTTTCTTGTGCTTTTCAGAAGGAAAATTGAACTTTCTTCTTTTTTAATGTACAGAAAAGTACCAGATCTTCCATTCTGATTCTGAATAAATGTTCCTGTTGCTGAAGCTTTTAGCTGAAGGAGGCCATAAAAGATGAATAATTGCTAAAGGAGAAACAAGATAGATAGAGGAAGTAAAAACCCAATGTGCTGAAGGAATCCATTTTCAAAAGGTCAACACCTTCAGTATAGGAGTTAGCCTAAATTGTCTAATTTCATACTATTTCAGCTATCAGTAATTCCTTAATACTGAAAAGACTGAAAAAGAGCACTGAAAGTGTCAGGCTTGTGTAGTTGGTTTAATTGCAAGTAACATTGCCTCATGCTTACAGCAGGACAATGAGTGTGAGGAGACTTTGGCTCTTTTGGACTTTGTTTAAACTCATTGAGTAATTTAATCTTCACTACTTAAAAGTAATCATGCATTTGTCGTCTCTGGATTGATTCATGCATTCTCCAGGCAGCTGCATACAGAGGCAATTCGGAAACTATCTACAAGTATCACATGTTCTTTTCCACTGATTCTAAGAAATGAGGATTTTTCAGCACCACGTCCTATGCCACTCCAATTTTGCCAGTGATGTCCCTCTTCTTCGCTATTGTCCAATTACAAGTGGAACCGTTGTTCTCACATCCCAGTTTTCTTACTGGGTTTGTATATTTCTACAGCCATTTTTTTTTTTTAATCTTTATTTTACATATTCAGTATTTCAAAAATCATTTATTTGCTTATGGTCTGGAATCATGAGGTGCCTCTTTATATTTAAGAAGCACTTGTCAATAAAAGTGGCTGGCACCTCAGTCTATTACCCCTATAACATAGGGGTAATACATCTATTCAAAAAACATAGTACCTATTCAAAAAATAATCTCTGTCCTTCAGATTTTTCTAAAATGATGACATATATGGTTGGTTTGGTGTTAAGTTGCTTTTGGTGAGGGTACACAATTACAACTTTTTCAATTTTCTTAAATATAGAGTATGTAATTTGAGAAAAGATTATATGAATTGAAAAATACTTAGTACAAACTTCACATGCCTCAGTTTCTCTATTTATGAAATTCTTACAAAGTGTTCTACATCCTTTTTATGGATTCGAGATTTGTGGATGAGCAGCACTTTGGTACCATCAGGTAGCATTCAAGTAGCTTTTTTTCTTCTTCTCGTGGAAAAATGTGTCATCTTTTAGAAGAGGTGCACTTTCATATGAGTTTTCTGTAGTTCTCATCAACATTTTATATTTAAATACTGGTTTTAAACATTAAAAAATGGAGACGTTTCTGATGTAAGAATAGCAAAAAGAAACATCATACTTTCATGCATGAAATATGACAGTAATATCACAGCCTTGCCTACTGTAAGAAAAGCCACATCGTAAACTGCATTTAAGATGCAACTTCATTACAAGGAAATAACACTGACGCAAACAGTTGTTAGACATCTAAATCTAGTCTAATGTCTGTATCCTTGTTGCACAAAATAAGGTTTTTTTCTCTTTAATTAAGCAAATTGTTGAACAGTGTTAATCAAACATCACTGGAACAGGCTCATTACTCTAAGTAAGTCTGCATGGTCAGCAGGGGCATCATCCTTCCCATTATGCTGGTTTGCCACTAAAGCCACTGTTGGTCATAAAGCCATGACCATTAGGTTAAAACTAATCCAGCTGCAAAAATTTCAAGTGAAATATTCTCAGGCAGATCAATATTACAATCTGATTTCTGAAGCAACTGAATAAATGCTGGCTGCTGACACAAAAGAGTAGGTGGGAGGGGAACTGGAGATGTGAAGGATGGACAGGACTTGCCCATCTGTGTAGTCATATCGATCCTTTTGAAGAGATTGTGAGACGATGCCTATAAGAGGGAGTGATAGTGACAGACTGCTGGAGGCTGCTTCTTATACCTGTGGTAATTGTGCAGGAGAATAGGGGTCTATACACAGGGAAGAAGTGAGCGCAGAGCCCCAGATCTAACAGAAGTTTTCTCTTGAAATCTTGAGATCACATTTGCTTCTTTTTTCCCCCTTTTTATTCTTCCTGCCCATTTCAGAGCTTGTTCATTCCATTAGAAACGTGTTAAGCACAAGATTACAATAACTGAAAACACTAAAGGGAATCTGTTTTCAGATACAGGAGTATCTCTACCTCATAACGTTTCACTGATTGTTTTTCTTAGATTAAAAGTGCGCATTTTGTGGTTGTTTCTATGTTCTATTACTGAAGTGCTTTCTTAGTCAACTTATCTAAAGGATTTAATATCTGTGCAATAAATTATAGGGTTCTTGTTTTCACATAATGTATGCTATTTGATAGCATAACAGAAGTATGATCTAAAGTAGGCAAAATACAATCATTGTAGAATAATGAATGAAAATAATGCATAAAAATTCAGAAATGATGCAATTGTTATTTCTTTCCTTTATCACTAAACTTGTAAAAAGAAAGGCCTGCTCTCCTCCTTGAAAAGCTAACTCCAATAGCTATGCCCAGCTCAGGAAACTTGCAATATAGTCTGNTCACAGAATCACAGATGTTTGCTTTTATCTTCCTGTGGATCTGCTGATTGTCCAATGCTTCTGTGAGTTGTCTGGAGTGCCAGTGTGGACAAAGTAAAGCTGTGTTATCAGTACATCAGTTATCAGTTATCAGTAATGGTATCCCCCTCTTCTTGACCAATGGCTGGTGCAAGTCGTTGCTTCAGACAGAGATTATAAGCTTGCCACTGGCTTTAGAAGAGCATTCTGCTAAAGCAGAGCAAGAGTTTAAAAACTTAATGTAGTCATAGCTAAAATTGACTTAATAATACTGAGATATTGCAGCGATAATATGCATCCTGAATGCACGTCTTTGGGGCAAAAAAGTAACTTTCCTGCAGTTCTCATCTTAAGCATGCGTATCTTGCCATTTTTTCTCATGAAGCTGGTTATTTGCCCCTCTCTGGGGTTAGAAAAATAAGTAAAATGATTCTAGCAGTGACTGGTCAGGGTGGAATAAGCAGATTTTCCAAGTGTAAGAGATTGCCCTCTGCAAATCTAATACGCTCTTATTCACTCTGTTCAGAGTTCTTTATAATTTTGCCGCTCCCTCTGCTCTACTTGCAGTTATCATCTGGTGCTGAACATTATCTTACTGAAAGCCTCGCTCTGAGTGATGTTAACATAGAAGCCTTGTGTCTTCCATTGGTGTTGTTTTTGTAACTTCATAAATATAGGATAAATCTAGGGTGACATCGGCCTTTAGCAGTGCTGTCTCCCTACAGTGTGAATCCTTGCTCGCTGGTTAGAGGAATGCTGATATCAACGTAGTTAACACTACTTAATTCAAATGAATTTGAGTCACCTATCTGTCACGTTTGTTTTTTTATTTTCCTGTCAGTCATTTCCTAAAAAAACAGTGCATTATTTCATAATATTTTCATTTATTCAAGCTATATGTCATGCAGTCTGATATTTTGCTTTGATTGACTTGTGTTTAAATATTAAAAGGTAACACCTTGGAAGAAATCCGTGTTTTCTGAAGAGGCTGATGGTGTATTGTTTTTTCATTGTGTACTGAAGACCTGTAGAAGAAGCCTCAAACTAGTTCTAAGGGTTCGGTGCATGCATATATATATGCATACCCTTATCTGCGTGTTATCTGTACTGTCAGTGCACAGTACTATGTGGCAGTACCCGCTTCAGCAGAGGAAGTGTACTAACAATGTTTTCATGACATTGCACCCAGTCCAATAAGCTCTGCCTCCCAGCAGGGCTTTCTGCTTCCGGACCCAAAAGTACTTCAGCCATAGACAGTTTCATCAGCACGCTGTATTGTGCAGGCACTCAAATGCATGCAGTCTGTGTGCTACGGCACGGTCGTGCCTTGAGCTCTGAGGATCCCATGTCTAAACTGCCAGGCTGCTGTTGGATGTGTGCTATGCTGGAAGTCATGATCCTAGGGGGATGCAGGCAGTCAGTGTGCCGGTAGCCAAAGAAGCCTAGGAGAGAAAATACCAGAGAATGTAATCTCTCTGTAGGCAAACACAGAACAGCACAGGCAAAATGGAAGGTTCTCTTTCACAAGGAGGATAGCAGTGTGACCTGCCTATTTTAAGCCCGTTTGTCTCCAAGTTATAATCATTCTTTCACAAAGTCATGAGGACAAGTTGTATTGATGGAAATAAGAGCAATCAGAAAATTTGCAGGAGTTTACGGAAGTCTGAGACATACTGTAATCATCTCTTTGTGAATGCAAAGCCCTTTGAAGTCATTTGCTGCCTTAACTCTCACCTAGAGGTTCAGGGACATGAGAGGCATGGGAAGCCTGACTGCCAGTGAAGACTGAGGCAGAGAATTCATTGAAGTACCTCAGCTTTCTCCATGTCTGTTGAAGCCAGTTCTCCCTTCTCATGTATCAGAGAGGGTACACTCTTCTTTGCCTATCTCTTCTGACCAATGTACCTACGGAATCCTACATTTTCCACATCCCTTGCCAAGTTCAGTTCCATCTGCACCTTGGTTTTCCTAATCCCATCTCTGCATGTCCAAATGGTATCCCTGTATTCTTCCCAGGCCACCCATCCCTGCTTCCACTGCCTGTACTTTCTCCTTCTTTTCCCTCAGTTTTACCAGCAGGTTGTTGCTCAGCCATGCCAGTTTCCTGCCTCCTCTGCTTGATTTCTTATGCTGGGGGATGGAGAATTCTTGTGCTTTCAGAAATGTGTCCTCAAAGAGCTTCCAGCTCTATTCCATTCCTGTGTACCTGTGCTTTACTGTCCATGTGAAGAAAAAAAAATAGTTAAGGGCTTAATTTAAGAAGGTCAAAATAGTAAACAAATTTAAAAGGGTCAGTGTTCTTCAGAGTGTAAAACAGTGTCAGACAGCGGAAAGATTGCTTTGATCCTAATTCTCTGCATCACATAAAGATGTCGGTCCTTCTTAGACTTCCCTGACACTAACAAAACAAGACAAGAGCTGACTTGCGAGACCTTGTTTTGCTGTTATAGACTCCGTCCTTTTCCGGCAGTGTATTTCAGTGTATCAGTGTATAAATAGCCCTTAGAGAGCTATAGCTCACAGTTGTGCTATTTGCTATATGCACAGCAGAACCAATTAGAAGTGATGAGTCTATTTAGTCGATTTGATTTGTCGCTGTATGGTTTTTTTGGATGGTTTTATTCTCCCCCACCTGTACTTTGCAGTACACAACTACTCTCCACACAAATAAGATCAGAAACCTATTGTTTGTACTATGCAGTAATATATATCATAGAATCATAGAATCACTCAGGTTGGAAAAGACCTTAAAGATCATCGAGTCCAACCACAACCTAACCATACTACCCTAACTCGAACAACCCTCCACTAAATCATGTCCCTGAGCACCACATCCAAACAGATTTTAAACACATTCAGGGATGGTGACTCAACCACCTCCCTGGTGAGCCTATTCCAGTGCTTAACAACCCTTTCTGTAAAGAAGTGTTTCCTAATATCCAACCTAAACTTACCCTGGCGCAACTTGAGGCCATTTCCCCTCGTCCTGTCACCTGTCACCAGGGAGAAGAAACCAACTCCGCTCTCACTGTAAGCACCTTTCAGGTATTGGAAGAGAGCAATAAGGTCTCCCCTCAGACTCCTTTTCCTCAGCCTGAACATCCCCAGTTCCTTCAGTCTCTCTTCATAGGGCATATTCTCCAAGCCCTTCACAAGCCTTGTTGCCCTTCTTTGGACCTGCTCCAGCACCTCAATGTCCTTTCTGTACTGAGGTGCCTAAAACTGAACACAGTACTCGAGGTGAGACCTCACCAGTGCCGAGTACAGGGGCAGGATTACTTCCCTAGTCCTTCTCACCACACCATTCCAGATACAAGCCAGGATGCCATTGGCCTTCTTGGCCACCTGGACACACTGCTGGCTCATATTCAGCTGACTGTCCATCAGTACACCAACGTCCCTTTCCATCAGGCAGCTTTCCAGCCACACCTCTGCTAGCCTGTAGGGTTGCCTGGGGTTGTTGTGACCAAAATGCAGGACCTGACACTTGGCCCTATTGAAACTCATGCAGTTTGCCTTGGCCCATTGATCCAGTCTATCCATGTCCCTCTGTAGTGCCCTTCTCCCCTCAGGCAAACATTCCCTCCCAAATATTTAGATACAGTTTTGAGGCCCAGTTGTACAGATTCACTGAATACAATTGCAAATTCATATTTAAAAAAAATTAGGCTTGTAAGAGTGGACTGTATTGGTTGAGGAGCTTTTTGTTTGCATGTTTTGTTGGTTGGTTATGTTTATTCTTCTCTTCAAGGAAACTGCTCTTATTTATTTAAAAAAAAAAAAAAAAAAGCTCCCAGATTTGTACAGTTAGCTAGCTCTGTAATCACAAGCATTGTTGAAATGTTTTTGGCCAACAAACAACTCCCATGCTGATTTCAAGGCAGGGTCAATTAAAACAAGTAAATGTTTTTTCTCTTTCTAGGGAAGCTTTTGCAACAGAAATGAAACAAATTATGTTCTACTCCAAAACATAAACAAACACCAACTACTGAAAATTTTCATTTGGGAACAAATAACTTATGGCACAGCATGGAAATGAATGGTTTATGCGTAATTCTCTTATTATAGCGTTCTTCAACTACTTCTAGTAGTCCCATTAGCTTAATCACTCTTGATTTCAGAGAATCTTCTCATTTGTAGCAGTCCCTGTTAGGGTACGGCAGGCCCACGGCAATGAACACAAACATGGATTAAGAGTCATAACACAGAAAACTGAGGTTGTCTTCTTTTATTTATTTTTCAGTGAGTATTTTACAGCCTAATATACAACAGTGACAAATTTTGCAGTGTGTTTTCCTAACAGTGCTCTTTTGCTGCATAGCCATTTTTTAGTTTGGGAAATATTGCTTCCCTGGCACAATGGAAAGCTCACTTAAACAGCGCTATTCCTATATCTTCAGCAAAGATGGGAGTGACTAATTTACCATGAATGTGCACCATGAAACTCTGATGACAGTGATGGCAATGGGAGAGTATTTGAACTTCTGAGGCACTACGGCTTCAAGTAGTGCTCTTACTACAGGACTCTATGGCTTGTCTGCTGGCAGGACAGAGCAGTGGGTGGCTAGGCACCTTGGCCCACTCCCAAACAGTTTTCCCTTCAAGATGGAAAGCTTTTTTTGGTTTGCTTGCTTGTTTGTTTATTTTTTCCCTTCTGTTTTTCCTTCTTCTGTTAACTCAAATGTTAGTAAGTATGTAAGGTATCATAAAACTAATGCATCTTGGTGATGACTGCTAAACATCTCATGGAATGTGCTACTTCCTAAAAAGAAGGACTGGAGAGGAAGGGGAGAAATAAAGCTAATACTTCCAATACCACACCAAAAATGTGGAAGGAAAAATGGTAACTACATCTCCAGAATAAATAGCAGACAGCTCTATCAATAATGACAAATACAGCAAATGTAGCAGTGATAAGATTAGTATATGAAAATAAATATTCATTGTGAATATTAGTCACGAATGCTTGTATTACTGAGGTTATTTTTGTCATTTTTTGTTCTATAGTTGTTTCTGTAGTTATAATCAATTTTGAGGGATAGTATTTATAGATTTTCTTCTCATATCCAGATAATCAGTGCATAATATAGCATGATTGGGTGTTTTGTAACAAGATGATACTTTTGAGGCTGTGAAGCGAAAGCTGATAGTAATCCTATCACCAGGTTTTCCCTTCATGTTGCTTTCCTGAATTATGGAATCCATCTCCAGTTGTCTTGACTTTCCCTTGCAAGGCTGCAAAGTTGTGACCTTTTTCATGACCTAATCTAAGAAACACAAGAGTGCACATGAAGCTTCCAGCCCCAGAAGTAAGCAGCTTTGCTTTGTGTCAATTCTCATTTGAAAACAAAAGTCTGTATAATGTTAAGAGGAGAGGAGCTGCTCACGTATCTGTGGATCACAAACTGCAGCTGAGGTCCAGAAATGTTTACAAGAATGCGATCTTGAACTCAGCCTTTAGAAACATCATGTATACCCAGTCATTTGAGACATGAAGCTTAGACAGCAATTCAACTTGAAAATCTTCCCTTCCTTTTTGAGCCTGGAATGACGATCACAAGTACACATTGTGGGCTGCCATATATGCACAGCAAAATGAGACCATTTCTTCAGTTTATGTAGGTCAGAGATCATTAGATACTTACTGGTTTGTACTCTTATTTTGGTTGCTATCTGGTTAATACGAATCCATTGCCTACCCAAGAATAACAAAAAGGCTGGCTTAGCTTCCTTTATCCACACTCTTCTGTAAACCTAACAAGGAGAAGGGTATGTTAGATTGCATTATCTTGTATGCAGCTACAGTGACATATTTGTTGGTATCCAAGAAAGCTAGCCAGTACAGTCCTTGACTAGCTCTTGGTGTGTTACAGTGCTATCTCTGGTGATAGAATGACAGATTTTGGTGGTCTTACTTCTGTTCTTACTACACACTCCTGAAGAGTTGATAAAATTGTTATCTTCTGGGGAAGGGAAGGAAGAAGGACAAAACTAGTCTGATAAGAATGGATGTTTACTAGTTGTTTGTGATATCTACTACTGGTTCGAGCTTCTGGGATAATGAAATCAGTATACTATTACCAAACTGACTATTGGCTTTAGAAAAGTAAAGCATGCAACTGTAAAATAAAATCACATCACATCATAAAGCTGAGGATGTCAACTGGAGGAATTAAAAGTTAAACCCAAATGTTTAGATTTGTCCTTGTTTGTAGGAAGAGAAAATCTATATAAAAAATATTTGAGAGGTAACAGTCGTAAAGAAACATTTTATGGTGCTTTGAAGAGCCGCAGAGCACAGATCTTTGTAATGGTCCATCTCATGCACCAAGTGAACAAAGACCAAATCAGCCAAAGGCAAGGGGAACTTTGGAGGGATAATAAGACACTTATGGTTTGCATGGCATCATCAGTACAATTACGTGGAATGCTGCAGATGCTTAAACAGCATGTTTTATTGTTATTCTTCTCCAAAAAGAGAAGAGGTTGTTTAAGGTCTTAATACAGAAAAAATTTTAAACCAGCTATGAACAGGGGTCTTATTTTCAGAAAAACCTTTAACAACAACAAAGGAAGTCTCAAGATGATGCATGATCAGTGCATTTAGAGCAAGAGACAGTAATAAAGGAATTCATAACAGAGTAATTTTGGGGGAAAAAGACTATGGCACTGGTTTAATTATGAGTTACTTTACTAGTTTACTTCACCTTAAGGGAAGGTAAGGAAATAAAAGGTTCTTTTTTTTTTTTAATTTAAATTGTAATAATATTATTTTTCTTTGGGCGCACTGGTTCAGCCAGCAGAAACCACTGTAGACTAGTTGCTGTTTGTTTTGCAGGATTCTACTCCGAAACAGTGTACCATTTCTGTATTCTTATAATATTCTTCTAATATTCTGTGCCCCTGAAACTTCTGAGAAGAAAGCTTCAATTTGGAAGTGGCTGAAATATGCAGAACTCCTTTTGTAATTGATCTCCAGACATTCAGAGAAGCCTCTGTTCTTGCTTTTCCCATTCCTTCTCCATGTTCTGATCCCACATCCCTTTTGCATCCAACTCCTTTCCAGCTGCTATTTTCCGTCACATAGCTCATACCTTCTCTTTCTGCTTTTAATGTCTTCTGTATTTTTTACTTGTCCCTGCAAAATAATTAGTACTGTCCAACTCAATTTCCTTTAAACTTCTTTTGTCAGCAAATGCCTGTACATCACTAAAAAAAAGTTACCTGTAATAAATGAGTGTAACTAATCAATGTAAACACATAATAAGGAATTCTAATTAGTTATGTAATCTGAATAAACACAATGAGCCCTCTCTTCCACTCTATTTTTTCTTTTGCCACTCAGCATGTTGCTGACTCTGAAATTGTTGGTATTTTTCAGAGCTAAAAGACAAAGCCGTGCTGGATGTTCAGATGCTTTATATCTTACAATTTTTCATATAGCAAGGCTGACTATATGATATTCTGTTCTGAAAATGCTTGGCAGCTGTTTTGCACAAGAGTATCTAGCTGGAGAGGGTAACCAAAAACTATAACATCTGTCCTTCGAAATCCAGGCAGAAGTATGGCAGTGTATGTACATAGTTAAGTAGTCAAGATGCGTGCATCATAGAATAATGGTCAAATTGTGAATAATGTTGTATGCCTCCAAGTGATTTAACAGGATTAAAAAAAAATAAATGAAAACTTTCTCACCCCACTTTATGCTAGATTTTCACTAGCACAAGATGAGAACTCAATCAAACTGAGCAGTTCCCATGCAAGTTCTGTGATCTGTTTGATAATCAGTTGACTCCCTAATCATTACTGAGGTACACAACAAGACTACAATAATACACTTTTACTATTGTAATTTAGATGTTATTCTAATGTAATTTCAGAGCATAAATCCATGGTGTGCTTTATTTGAAACCTAGATAGCTCCTTTAGCATCTATAGGTCTTTTCAGGAGATTTTAAATGAGGATATTGGTAATCGAAACAATTTCTTTGTGCTGTTATGCCAAAAAAAAAACAACCCATAAGGCACCAGCGGCATTGACTTTGTTCTGTGCTTCAAAACATAAAGGATACACTGTCTGTAGATGCAGAAATGCAAAGTGTTGCAGTGTGGGAGATCAGTGAATCAATGATTGGATCTTTTCCTTTCCCTGCAGAGGCTGAGTTTACAGGAGATAATTAACATTATTGTGAGAAACACTTAAAAAAAAAAAAAGTTAAATGAATATTTATGAAATTAAACATATATTTTGTACAGTTCATGTTAAGATTTTTGTTTGTTTGTTTCATAGAAAACCTTTTAAGAAACTTCTACTCAATTGCATGTTTGGGATGTTTTTGAAAATGTTATTTTTCGGGTCTTTCAGCAAGTAGAAGATTATATTAGTGCCAAGGGAGCAGTTGAAACCAATTGCTTTACGCAATGTAAAAATACAAAATAAATGTCTGTCTTGATCCCAATGAGTGTTTAACTTATGTAGAGTGGAATGTTAAAGAGAAAGGCAATGTAAGAGCAAAGTGACTGCTCAACCTCATTTCTCCTGTTTTTCTGGTGGTTTTTTTTTTTTTTTTAAGTGGATTCATGTCAGTAAGGTGTACTTTTAATTGAAAGATGGAAAGAATGTGTGTTGGAAGAAAGAATGCTGAAGTAAACGACTAGGAATGTAAATCTAATTGTAGTAAAAACTTGCATAATCCTTGAGTTTTGCTGATGCATGAAGCAAACCATGAGGCAATGTTCTGGAAAACACCTTTGTTAGCAAAGATAATGCTTCAGTCTAAGATCCAAATGGTGTATGACTCGAGCCATGAAGGAAATGCCCCATCAGGACTTCCTTCTTTCTCTATTTAAAACAAATTTGGAAAAAAATATATGCTGCTTTTTTTTTTTTTTTTTATCTTGTCCTTTGATGCTCTTTCTGTGTTTGTAATCTCCTGAAATATGATCTGTCTCTGACATTTTTAGTTAAAATTTGCAGTCTCAGCGACATTTTTAGTTAAAATTTGCAGTCTCAGCCCTCTGTAGTAGTTACTCTTCTCCCTAATTCCTTGGTGGCTGCTAACATTGCTTCTTACTGAGCCTTGCTGCGCAGCATCTGTTGGAACTAGTATAGGTTCCAGTTCACTAGATGTGCTGTCAGAGTGCAAAGGGGTTGAAGTTCCATAGGCACAAAAATGAACTTCAGAGAACAAAATTGTTTAATGCACTCTTCTAATGATGGCAGAAGAAGCAGACTTTGGACAGCTTAAGTCCCTCTCAAGTTGAGTTTGGAACATGAAAACCAAAACCTCAAACTTGCAGATTGCTCTGAAAGATCTATTTTGTTTAGTGGGAGGTAGACTGTTTCCCCCCCTGTTTCTCTGCCTTCTCTTCTTAAGAGAGAGTACTTGCATTTGAAATACATGATTTCTCTAGCACTGCTATATCAAACAGTCATGTTAAATCTAGATAAAAGACTATAGCGAGGCCTCCCTGTGTGCCCAGTGTGTACTCAAGTACTGTGGTACTGCACTTCAGCAGAGCTATTCTGATGGGTTTCTAATTGGTGCTGCCAGGTTCTGTGTTCTTGCATAGTCTAGGAAGAGGATGCCTGAATTAAATATCAATAGCATACACTACAAAGATTTGTGAGGGGCACAAACATGTTTGCAAATATATGGTCACTGTATAGGAACCATTGAATCACGGCCTGAACCTCTGATTGACCACCTGAGGCAAGCACTGAGTCAGCCGTGGGAGCACAGGTGAAGGCAATTCACCTGTGTGACTGGAAGGGGTGGAGCCTGGCTCCACCTCTCCTAGACCCCATTTAAGGGCTGACTGCCACTGAGGAAGGATCTCTTCCTGGAAGTCAGTCCTTGTGGAGTTTTTGTGAGCCTCCAACACCAGTGAGCACTTTTCATTTATATCTGATTACCTTTTCCAATGTGATAATCTTACCAGCCAAACTTCTCTGTATACTATATAATATCTGTATACTTGTTGATTATACAACTATACAATATCTGTGTACTTATTAACCTTACAGTCATAAATGCTGTTTGTGCCCAGATATGTGTAGTTTTTGCTTCATCTGTATGTTCAAGATGATACTGACTCCCAATGGATAGGAATAACCGAGCTTGTGGTTAATTAACTGATGAACAGACTGAAATTCAATATGCTAATAAATTTTTAGTTTTAAGGAGCAGCTTTTTTAAGAAATCCAAACATGGAATGTAAAAACATCAAATGATTTGCATGGCTACCTGGAGCTCAAGGCTTTGTGCATTTTACTTGAGAAGATATGGAAATACAAGGAGGACTAAAAATGTGGGACTTGTGGGATGTTGCCAACTATGAAGATAAATTTTTGTGTCTTAGAGCATTGCTCTAGCTCATTGAGGACATACACAGGTGTTTCAGGAGGGTTTGTATTCATTTTGACTCTGCAGAAGTACAGCGTTCATTACTTTCTTTTCAGCATATTAACAGTGTGGATATAGGACACAGGCTTATGTCTGAACCTGACCCAAGTCAATGAGTTGACTGAATAAATGAAGTCGTGTTTGGAAGAGCCAAGCAAACATTTACTTGAGAGTAAGGGCTACTTCAGCTCAGTAGTCACGCAGATGAGAAATTAAGTCAATTCTCCTGAACAACTCAGGATTTGTTGTTGTTCTCCTATTATTAGGTAGTTGAATACAAAATACAAATTAGGTACTAAATACAAAGATTATTCCTTATCTTCTGGTTGGATGGGAAAAGGCCACAACATTTATTGGTGATTAGCTTTGTTTTCTCTAGACCTTTTGTGACATAGAGTGAAACTGGGATAGACTGAAGACTGCTACTCTTCTAACATCCTATAAAGCATGAAAATAATTAATAGGTGATTGCTGCTACTAATATGGGTGTGGCAGTATGACTAAACTGGTTCCTCTGTCACTCCATATGCTTTCAGAAATATGTGTTTTTGCAGACAAAATCACATGATCTATTCTCGTACCTTCTGGAGGAATCCATCTGTGTCCTGAAAATGCCCTGAAGGGGCAAGTTCTCCAACTTGCAAAAGGTAACTTCAAGCTGAGCCATTTTCTTCTGTTCTGCTTCCACCTGTATTTGAGAAACCAGTCTGAATATATTGTACATGATGAGAAGTTAAGGCTGGGGGAAAGAGGGCAGCAGTTGATGAGTCAAAATAACACTTGTTATGCCCACAGTTTGAGACAAATGGTGAACATGCATGTATTAGATTCTTTAAAAAAAATATTTTTCTGGAATAAGCTTTTAACTTAAATGATACTTACAGATTTGTATTTGTTTCTGTAACATATATTGTTGGATATCTTTACAGGTAAGAGCATATTGGTAAAATAAAAATCACTGGGATGTGAATCTGATGTATGTCCTCTTTCCTTCTCTTTGTGAAGTCTTATGTAAACAAATTCTTTAAGTCTTCTCCCTCTACGAAAAGGTGTTCATTCTAAATTTTGAACAATTTTGATCTCTGTTTGGGTGTCGCTATCTAGAAACAGTGTTATTGATTAGATCAGTGTAAGTTCTTCTTGGGCATAATGAAAGTCATTTAGGCATAAATGACTCATCAAGTACTTGAGACTACTTGGGAAACAAAAAAGCTTCCAGCTCCTTTGAATTTTGCCAATTTCTTCGCAGTCAGTAACACTGCAGAAAGCTCAGACTTCACAAGCAGTAATCCGAATAGGAATGTAAGCAAGGCAGTGACCACTAAACATCTTCATCCTCAAATTTAATGTATGAGGCAAAGGACTCTGTCTTGGGAATCATACTGTTGGGAAGGAGAAAATTGTGCTTTGTTTAAAAACAACCAAAAAGTATGACAAAGAAGAATATATAGAAGAGCTTGCTTGGAATCATGAATGTTAAAGCTATCTCTAATAATAATATGATAATTAAAAAACAGAAGGCATGTTTTTCTGAGAGGAGTCATACTGTTTAAGTAATGAGTGACCTAGCTCTAGCACTAATAACAGTGTAATTCAGGATGCTTAAGTCATAAATGGTTTGCTTATAATGCAGATTCCGGCTTTAAAGAGGCTATTGAATGTGTAATGCTCTCATCTTCAATACCGTCAACTCTCTCTGGCGTTGTCTGATGACACTTTTTACTCAAGTCCAAGTGTTTCTTGGAAGTATCTTTAAGTGCCAATAATGAAGCATCCTTAGAGGCTCCGCACAGTTGTTTGTATTTTTCCAAGCCTGAAATGTAATGTGCTCAAATTCAGGACTTTTTTTTACATCAGTTGTTTTCTTTGTCTAGTACTAGCTCCTTTTCCCTTGTCTTCTGTAAAATCTTTGAGTTTTTTTATGTGAAGAAATAGATGTTGTTTTCTGTGCATTATGTTATCTTAGGAAAGATCCATGGGTCTCAGAAGCTTTTATTATGCTATAGAGGAAGAGACTGGGAAATAATAAATCCCTTAGTGAAGAGGCATGGAAGATTTTCATCTCAAGATGTGCCAGAGTGTCTTTTAATCGGCAAGCAGTTGTACTGTCAGATCTTTCTGGTGCGATTGGGTCCTGAATGCTGAAGGGGGTTAGAGAGTGCTAAGGTTTTCTGTCTTAAGAGCTGATGGGCTGGACACATCAGGTAGCAGGGATGATGCAAGAACATTTTTCTGACCTTTTTATATTGTTTCAAAATGGATTCATTTTTAATTTTTTTAGTACATTTATTTAAAATGAAAATTCTGACTCAGACATTATTGGTTCTCTGCTGCATGAAAAGAATTGACATTTTTCTTTTACCAGATGTTTGCTAACAGAAGTGTCATCAATGTTGTTTATTACTTGGAGATGAAATATTTTATATTGGGCATAGCATATAATTAACTATAGATAAGCAAATGAGAGTAAATGAAGATTCAAAATAGGAAGTATTCTTGATAAATCAACACACTAATTATCGAAGTGCAATACTCAGTTTATAGAAATGTAGGGTTTTCCAGAGTTCCTAAAGCCCTGTATTTTTCAGAGATGCTCTCAGTCTGAAACTGCTGCTTGAAAATAAGTCCTTGGCATTTTCTGTAATATTAGCTTGATTCTCAGAGGTAGATCTTCCATTGGTCTCTAAGAGTTCTGTTAAGTGTAGTTTATTTATGGGAACTGGATATTGTGGGAAAATATCTTCTCATTTAAATCCCACATTAAGAACAAAATGTTGTCCCATAAGGTGTCTCAAAGCCTATGGACTACAGAATGACATTTAAGTGAAAGTATTAGAAAAATAGCATATTATCAAAGAGATGCTGTGAAAAATTATTTGCTTCAGCTCTGACTTTCCTTTTTTCCTATTTCCTTTTTTGCAAAGCTGCTACCTGCAGCTAAATACTTACATGGTGAAATGTTTTTAACAAAAAAAAAGTCTGTAGATGAAGATGATTCCTAAGTACTTTAGTCTGATTATGGAAATTTTTAAATCAAAGCAACAGAAACTTTTCTTTTTGAAGTGTTTTGTGCTTTATTGCACTCCTACCTGCATGTGTATGTTGTAGTAATTCCTGAGAGGTATGTGAAGGTGGAGCGTAGGCCTGCTGAGGTACAGGCACTGGTTGCTCCTATTGTTTACATTGTGTTGGGCAAATCGTCCACACAACTGTTTCCACAGTTCAGCTTGTGTGGGGTGGAGGATGACCAAGTAGCTTGAATGCAGATTGCATTCCTCAGGTAGAGTGGGGCTTTCTCTAGGAACAGAAAGTGCTACAAAAGTGGAAGCAAATTCTGTGTAGTAGAAATACTGAGTCATGGTGTGAACCAATGATTGAGCACCTGGTAGGAAGGCAAGGCCAACCCAGGGAAGCTCAGGTGCAAGCAGTGCAGCTGAGTGATTGGAAGGGAGTGGAGCCAGGATCCACCCTTTCCCAGACCTCATTTAATGGTTGGCAGTGGGGGTGATGGTATCTTATCTAGAGACCTCTGCTTACCTTGCAGTCCTTCTGAAAGTAAGCAGTTTCTTTCTCTTATTTCTGTGCCCACTGCTGTCGCATCTGAGAAGATCCTCATTTGCAGCAGCCTGGGATCTTGCTGCTCTGCTGTCTTGTTGTGGTTTTCATCAAGTTACACCCTGCAAGCAGAGTTTGTAACAATGCTAGTAGTTATGCAGAAGAATAGTGATTGCAACTGTTGCAGTTGGAAAGATTAGTGCAGTGGAAAGGTGATATAACCATAGATCTCCCACAGTGGAGGTCAGCCCTTAAATGGTCTAAGAGAGGTGCAGCCAGGCTCCACCCCTTCTGGTCACACAGATGAATTGTCTTCACCTGTGTTCCCAGGGCTGACTGGGTCCTTTCCCCAAGTGATCTATCAGTGGTTCAGGCTGTGACTCAACAGTTCCCATACAGCAACTAACACAAGTCTTCTTTAAATTAAAGGCTTCCCAATTATAAATCCTGATGAATGGAAAAGGAGACAATTTCTTCAACAAAACTGAAAAAGTTGAGGACCAACAGTGTCCTCAAACAGCCACTGCAACCCCCAAGCTTACATTCTGTCTTCATATTAATCCTTCTCCTCTACCTTATCCAGAAAGTACGTATGTCCTTTAAGCAAATAGCAGCTGTAAAATAAATGCATGCACACCAGTTATGAGTGAGTGTGCCACATAACATGCTCCCTGGATGCCTAGAGTGCCTGAATGCTTCAGTTTGTATCTACTCTAGTTCTCAGTGGTCTTCAGAAAGAGACTTATACGAATGCACTTTCTGCTGCTTTCTGGGAGGTGGTGGAGCTGGAGGTCACAAGAGCAAAGCACAGAGCTGAGAAGGGTGATCAGCTGCTGTATTGTGTGAAGATGAGAGAAGCATGATCCATGCAAACCACATGCACCTCACCTCAAGCTCTGCAGTGAGGACAGGTGCTGCTGGGGGACATGGCAGCATCTCCCATCAGCCACACATGTGCACAGATGGGCTGGATGTTATGCCTTCATCTGGAATTAGGTCCTGATTTAGCTGTTTTTTCTAATTAACTGGACAAATGGCCACTAACTTTCAAAGTGATTTGCTTGAGTAAAGAAAGCATTAGGATGTCATTTGGGATTTATTCATTTTTTATGAAGCATTTAAGAATTCTTCAGAATAATTGTGTTATGCATGTATAATATCAGTTACATAGAAGGCTGTTTGATTCAACAATGAACAGCTAAAAAGGGCAATTTTGTCCTTTATTGCCCTGTTTTTTTTCCCAATTTCACTTTGTCTGGAGTAAAAATAATAATACTGTTTCTAGCATGTCTGAACTTCTATTGAAATAATAAATCAAGCTTCCAAGGCACAAGTGTGATTTTTAAAAATACATAAACATTAGTGAGCTTCATTTTTCTCAGCTTTGTCTTTTTGTTTCTCGCTTTGATAGCATATCAAACCATTCTTAATAAATCAGATCTCCAAGTTAAATTGTATACTACATGTAGAACAGTTTATGCTGTGCAGGCACATAAATGGCTTTGGCAACCACTTTGAAATATAAAGAGATTCATAAACAAAATATTCATTCAAAAAATCTACAGTTCAAAACACACCCAATTAGAATTCAGAAAGCAGATGAGTTTTAAATGCAATCTTAAACTTGGAAGGAGAATCTATAAGCAGATAATTGATTCCACCAAACAGAACCAATCATTGAAAATGTTCTGCCACTGGAGGATTCTAGGGGCTATACAAATGATAATAACTGTGTACTTTTCCTTATGATATTTCTGACAGATTTCTACGAGCCATTGTCCCACCTCACTGAGCAGACTCCCCCTCTTCTGTCACACTATGTTGCCCTGCTGTTGTCCTATTTTTTCCTGGATGATGAGGGCAGCTCTGTGTTTGCTTCCCTTTCTCTTCCAGCAGAGGCTGGGGAGAAGTCGGCTTCTGAGGGGTTGCACTGGCTATCTTGCTACCTTGAGGAAGGTGCTATTTGAGCAGGCAAATGTGCTTCTGCCACTTCTGGTGTTGAGGAAGGGACATGCCATATGGATGGAAGAGATGAGGCCTGTCACCCTTTTTACCCCAATTTAACTCTACTGATGGCAGGAGCAAAGAGACTCATCCTTACAAGATTTTAGGCTGTTCATTATCTTCTTTCTGCTATTTTTTTCTAAATCTTTCCTTTTTGTGGTAGGATAGGTTTGTCCCAAACCCATACTGCTTCCCCCATGCATGCACACACCATTCAGAGCAACAGAAATCACTTTTGTCTGTATATCTACAAGCCCTGGTCCGGTTTGCTTCCTATCAGCCCTTTGGGGGTGGGGAAGGAACTATTGTTGCCTTTATTTCAAATGTATAGTTTTAATGTGAATCATTCAAAATCTGAATCAAACTGAACAGATCTGTCTGCTTTGTATTTCCTAACCTACCTTATTTCCAAAACTGCCGTGAAAGGCATGGATTTTTCCAGATGGACTTGAGCAGGGAAGTGTAATAGAAAAGTCCATGTGGGCGACAGATCAATTTTACTAGGCTTATGCAGCGGGACAAACCTAATCAGACTTACACCACCGCCCCACAACAGGGTTAGTGGTGTGTGCTTTGATTTAGTATTCTGCTGTTCTTTTGCTGTACCTGTACAAAGGATGTGCTTAGACAAACCTAAAAGAAGTCTATGAAATAATTATTCTGGCCCATATATAAATAAGTCATTTTATCTCTTGCTGCTGCTCAGCAATTTTACTGCTTTTTTTATTTTTCCTCTGCCCTCTTTTTCATCAATGGTTTTACTCATATAGAGGACTTTTAATGAAAAATGTTTGCTTTGTGAAAGAGCATTGTAGGGATGTGTGCATATATGTATTTAAAACTTGTTTCTCTTTTAGTAAGCATTTTTGTTAATTTCTAATTGTGCTGATGTGTTTTGTACAGTAATTTACTTAGAAGTATACTGGTTGCAGAAGAGCATAATTCTCCTTTAAAATAATGAAAAAGTATGCAGCCAGTGTTTGTATATTCTTAATGCTTCCATGACGGAAAATAGACCTTGGATTTTATTTATTTTTTAAAATTTGATTTCTCCAAGTAGGCATCACTAAAAACAGTGCACTGCTATCCAGAAGTAATAGGAAAGATTGCTATGACATGACAGCAAAGGATGTGGAAACCTCTCAGGCTGACATACTAGGCAAAGTGGGGTTTGCTGCTATTTTAAAATAAGTTATTCTATGAATAGGGAAGCCAAAGAATCTTTTTTATTTTATTATTTTTTTTGTGTGTGTGAATTCATGTCTTATGTGCTATCTCTGACAACTGTAATCTCAGCCCCCACCTGTGTCTCCTGTACTGTTCTCTCTCTAATCCCTGACTTTTGCATCCCTAAATCCCTGGAATATCTTGTGCTCCCTTCTGTGTTTTCTAACCACAGGCTGGGCAAAAAGCAGCATGTGTTGCAGATGGTGCTGAGCTGCACATTTGCTGAGTGGCAGCCGATAGACCAAACAGAGCAGCTGAGCATTGAGTGAATGCGGCAGCCTTGTGTCCTAATTTACATTTCTGATCTGCAGAACACGGGAAATTTCTAGTCTTCTGCCCATTTGGCTGATACAGACTGATAAGGTTTTCTTTTGTTATTATTTTAAGGACTGAAAAATAGGCAGAGAGATGTCAAGATCACACATACCTTGTTTTCTTATGTTATGAGAGTGAAAACCATCTTGGTTGTCCTCCTTTTCAGCTAGACTCAACCTGAACATAAATCCTTACAGACCTTTAATAAACTCTTGCTTTGAAAAATAAAATAGCTGTCAAGACTTAGATATATAGGCTGTGGTCTTAGTTTCACAGAAAATAAAGACTTTGGCACTTTGGCATTAAGGCACTGAAGTCCAACTGATCGTGAGGTGGGTGGGAAGGGGAGCAAATTTCCAAAAGTAAGAGTTGTCCAGAGGAACCACAGCTAATTTAAGCCCCAGAGACACCCCTGCTTTGAGATGCACTAAATATGAAAATGCCTTTTCCTCTCCTTCTTATAAGGCATATTTGAAACAGCACTGCAATTAACTTCCTATAAATTGTGCTTCTCTTCTTTTGGGTCTGGTGCCCTTTTTGCTCTCTTCAGTTCTTCTGAGCAGCCTTATGTTGGGCTCATTTAAATATTGATAATTAAGCTGTTTCTGTATCCATCTTCTCCCAAATGAAAGAAATATCGCTTCCAACTCATCTGGCTCAGTTAAGAGATTCTGGATGATGTATAATGTCTTCTTTAAGAGATAAAACGCTAAAGTAATAGTTATAAATAGATGTGTAAAATCATACTGGTGAATCTCAGAAGCACCACGCTCAAGGAGAGCAATGCAATTGACAAGCAATTTAAGCTACAGTGTGAAAGGATGCAGAAATAACAAGATTTGCATGAAAAATATTGAGATCATGAGAACATCAAATTTAAACGGAAAACTCATGTGCCTCATGATTAAATCATGAGAGCTGACATTACTGTTATAACATTCAATATCCTTGGCTTTTGAAAATAGTTTTATAATGAGGGTGGAGTATATCCATCTGTACAGAAGATGAGCATTGTTTGTATCTAGCTAGCTCATTATGATGAGAATCAGGAATACAAGACTCTCAAATCTTAATACAGGTCAGAAGAACTCGGATACCTCCAGCTACGGCTGAGCCCCTCTTGTCAGGAAGATTACCCAAAGCAAAGACAGAGACTGACCCTGCTTTTGAATCGTACAGTCAACCAGTCAATCAATCAATGATTAAACAGTACCGAGAACTGGGGGGGGAAGCAGAAAGAATTTCAGTCAGGTAGCTGATTGTCTATTTATTCCATCTTATCAGTGACAATCATTTATCTTAGGACAGAATACAGCTACTCACATCAGTCATAGAGGCAGTAAGTCTAAAGAAGGGTCATTGCAAAGAGTATTTCACATCCATCAGGCTCTACACTTGCATGACCTACAACCACAATGGCAGACTTCTTTCTCTTTCTTTTGCTGTTGTGCTTTCTGATATACTGTGTGGTCAGGAAAACCTGATATACTTGTTACTTATGTGGAAATATGGGCTTTTAAAATCAGTTTGTACTTTCGTGATGTACTATAGCGGAGTACATCTGGATTTTACTTCCATGGGCTCCATGTTTAATTCTAAGAATGAGAAGCTATTTGTAAATGGAGGTGCTTCAAGTCTATTCATATTTTCTGAATTCTTCCCAGCAACTGAAGAATTCAGAAAAAAGAAAAAAAGAAAAGAAAAAGTTATCTTTGGAATTGATTTACATTTTTCTCTCTGTTTTAGTGATACTCACTGAGCTGTCTTTAATACTTAGCTTTGAATATTTTAACTAAATCTGTAAGATGTGTGTTTTCTGTTTGTTTTTAAAATAGCTATCATCTTCATGATAAGAAGCAGCAGTATTTATATAGAGCATTATTTAAAAAAACAAACAAACAGAGTAAAGGGGAAGATAAAAATAACTAGAATCTGTTGTCTGGAAGTTGCTAGGATTGGATGCTTTATAGCACTCTCCTGAATAAAAATTATACCTCTGGGAAATATTCAGACTGTTCCCCTAAAGAAGTAACTAACTTTTTTTTTAATCTCTGTACAGCTTATGATTTCATGGTCATGTCAAATGAACTTATTTCTGATTAAAAGCAGCTGAGTCAAACAGGACACTCCTTGCTGTGCCATAATCCCCAGCAGCCATGTCACTTTTGCCATATCACATTTCTTCATAAAATATCTCATAGCTAACACTGTTACAAGAATGCTTTTGCCTTGAAAAACTGAAAAAATATAACTAACTATTCCAAAGGCTGCAGAATTTGTAACGATTTATTGCAGATGTTGTGATGTCTTCGCACTGTAAAGCAAAAATCTCGTTCTATTTGTGAGTACAGCAAAAACAAAAAAACAACAACAACAAAAAAAACAGGAATCTCTTCTCAAAAACATCTTATTTTTTATAGTATACTGTTTTTATATTTTTAAATTTGTATCTTGGAACTAAACATCTCTTTTGCTTTTGATGTCGATGGGCCTTTTGTGTGTTTAATACAGGCTTAAATTATTGTGACAACCATGTATCCAGTATTAAAAGAATTATACTAATGAAACTGCAGCGCAATAACATTGAAATAAAACCTGTAGAAGGAAAACTGGATATTGAAGGGCAATTTACACTGTTTACTGTGACTTCACAATTAGTAGGAAAAATGGTATTTTACATGAAAGAAGAATCTCTTATGCGAACATGGCATTTTATTGGTCTCATCCACGTTGCAAAATATCAGGTGAAGACGATACTCAAATTAGAACCAATAATACGAGACCTAGATCCATCTTCTTGCTAGAAATCTTCTCTCCCCTTTCCTTGTGAGGAAGGAGAGAGAAGCAAACCATGCTCATTCGTACTCTCCTGCTCCCATCCCTGCTGCGTTCACTTAAGCATTCACTGGCTGAGCCACTCAACCCTGGAGCTGGCATCCCACCACAGCCAGGACCAGGGAGCAGTCCCCTTGGTCTTGAACGTACGCTCTCTTGCAAGGAAGATCCTTGCCTCTTGTCTGATCAGCTCAGCATTACATGAGGCAGTAACATTTATTTCCTACGTAGTCTGCCAAGCACAGAAGGGATTAGGAGTCTGGAATGATTAAGCCCTGAAAGAGTGCAAAGTTTGCCAGCTGGTGTTGAATGTCTCAGAAGGGGCTGATCCAGAGGGGCATAGCCAGGGGACCCAACCAACCACCCTGAGCTGGGAGTGTCCCCACTGGCTGCGAGGTGGAGGGCAGCCTGAGGGCACTGCCAGTTCTGGTGCCCGATAAGGAGCATGTGAGTTAGAGAAGACAACTATTCCTTAGATGTGCTGCAGGGATGCTGTGGAGTAAAGATATTTCATGTACACACTGAAAATTTGAAATTTAAGTTGCGTGTGTGTGTTCCAGTTAGGAAATTTGAGTGTTTGCTGAGGAATAGGTAGACTAAAAACCAAATTTTTGCCAAAAATTCAGCTGTCGATTAAAAGTGATCTCAATTGGAAGCTTTCAATGTTAAATGTTAGTTGTTGATGAGGATATAAATCTGCATCTGTAATGCGGACTGAGCAATAAGAAAAAAACCAAATTGCTGGATGCCCTGCCCAACTCTAAAGCATTTCAGAAATGTAGTAGTGACATTCCGCTTTCTGATCAATGCAGTACCCTGAAGAGAATGGTTCTCTTGCCTGTTCTGTTCTTTGCAATTAATATTGTGTATCTTTTAAATATAATTGCCTGGAACTGGCTAGTTTTTCTTGAATATTAGATTAGGAGTTGGTGGAAGTATAAAAGCTTTCCATGCAAAGATTGTTTTGTCTCTGGCCTTTTGTACATCTTAAGGAATAAAGTGAACTTAAATTGTAGTTTTGGGACAAATCCACTTTGGGGGGAACAAAAACTTTTTAATTCTTGCCTAGTTTTCTCAAAATCTGCAAGAGAATAAGTGTTGTTAAAGTTTTAAAGTATTTCAGTTCTGAAGCTTTCTTTAAAGCAGATTTATGAAGTGTACTTGGGAGGCTGTTTTGGTTTTCCTTTAGCATTTGCACAACACCTTCCTTATTAAAATGATCTCTAAAGGAAAACTTATGACTTTTGAAGATATTTAATCTTCAGTGGAGGTCAAAGTGCATTGTTACTCTTTACTTTTTTTAAGATTAATCTAGTTTCTAACACTTTTCACCACTGGCAGTTGCTTTCCCTCTAACCCTTTCCCCTTTCATCATCACTATTGCTGTACTCTCTGATTGCTGGACTTTACACATTAAGCAAAGTGACTAAGTATCTGTCAGATGCTGTTTGTTCTCCCATTGTCTCCTCAGAAGGAGTAGTATGGACAGTGAAGTGTTATGTTTTGATGGGGATTTAGGTTTCTAAATTGCATGTGTTGTTCTGAATTTATGTTAGAGTGTGCAAGGTTAGGAAAAAAAAAAAAAAAAGAAAAGGAAAAGGAAAAAAGAAGTGCTTTGTCCTTCAAGGGGAAAGTAGTCCCTTCTAACAGGAGCTCTCACCTCAGGGCCTAAAGAAATGCTGTCTTTAGCACTGGTCAGGTTTCCTCTTCCAGCAGAGCTTGACAGTTAGCCGTAGTTTGCTTCTTTGAACTGAAGGTAATTTTTCACTCATTAAGCTATTAAATGTTCAAAGCATTTATCCATCTCCTCACTTTAGTTAACTCTCCTGTGGGAAGCAGAAGAGCAACTTTAGTATACGTATTCATTAGTTTGTGATACTGGGAAGATGAACTTCTGTGTTCAGTGTAGAGTAACTCAAGAGGTGACTATCTTTTCTAATAAGCTCACTTGTAATGTAACCAATACATTTTGAAGACACAAAGAAGAAGACAAATACTTTTTAATTTTTTTCTTTTTTTCTTTTCTTTCTTTTTCTTTTGTCAAAGTGGAGTCAAGACTACTGCATGAAAAGAAATTGTAGTTAAAATATCACTGTTGGAGAACTTAGTTTCAGTTAGAAATCCAAACTGATTCACAAAGTATAGCATGAAATGGGTATGTGTGTCATGCCTAGCACCCATCACACAAGCATGCACCTTGCTGCAAGCTTTTCAGAGCTCTGCTCTCCACTTGCCAAAAATGTTGTCTCTTCCTGCTGAGATTTGGTGCCAGATCCAGCCAGCTGCCTGAGCTTTCACTTTCAGCCTCTGCCGCCCTAATCCCTAGCATTGCCTGTAGCTGTTGGAAAAAATGATGTCCAATTAGGATTACTCATGAACTTCTGAGTGACAAAGAATTCAGTGTTTTGCAGCAGACATTCAATTTTTCACTCAATGCACTTTGCCTGAATCTGTTGGGAAGAACTCAGACTATGTACCTATGTTGATGTCAACAATCCCTGTTTTCTGTTAGGCTGGCAGTATTGTACGGAAGAGATTTGGGTGTCTAGGTTTGAGAAGTTTAGAAAAATGTTTGGATGTCTTCCCAAGCTGTGACAGATACAACCACTGAGCTGTAATTGCTGTACTACCAGGGCTTAGTGAAATGACTTTCTTTTCAGTTGCTTGAAATATATTAGTTAATTCTGTTAGTAAGCTGTCTTGATTGCCTATTTGGATGCTAGAGAGAAGCAGAATGTGATTAGTCTGATTTATTTTAGATGTCTACTCTAAGTCAAGGTCAGTTGCATCCCTCATTCTCACTGCTGCCTTTGAAGATATTACAAATGTATAGCTCAAATACAGATACCTAAAGACTGGGCAAAATGAATCTTTTATTCGTCTGTAGAAAAAGCTGTTGAGTATCTTACTTGTGGGCTGTCATTACATTTGCATTTGTCATCATAGGACATATCAATTGATTTAGATTTCTACCATTCAGAAAAGTTCTTCTAATGGATAAGTGAATAAATCCAGCCTGAGAGGCTGCCATTGATCTCTAAGAAAGGGGAAAACTGTTCAAATTCCTACCTATGCTCTTAAAGAGAAAAAAATACTTTTTAATAGCAACAGTTTTTCCTTCCTTTAAAGTCCTAAATCAAATTCAAGTGCAATGAGAATATGGAAAAGCCTTGGGAACTCAGACTTATTTTGGTATTTTTCTCACTAGACAGACATCTTGATGCTCTTCACTTATCATTTTGCCTAATCTTGGTTCACAAGGAAAAATGCACCATTTCTTTAAACTGGAGGACAGAGAAGTGTATTTCCACTGTTCCATGAAAGATAATTATGGTGGTGCAACTGATGTGAATGCACAATTGTACATATAAAATAAAACCAACCACGATCAAAAAGGCAGAATTTGAAGAGTCAGGAAAAATCATTATTTCCTAGAATGTAAGAATTACTGTAAATAGTAGGTGTTTGCATGATCACAATAAAATTTTTTTTTCCTTCTAAAATGAGACAGTAAAGCATGTGAACAACCCTAGAGTCACAAGTATAATTAAAGCACTTCTATTAAGACTCCTGCTTCTGTTAACATTAAACTACTAGTGATAATCAGAATGTAAACAGCAGAACTAGGTATTATATGAATTTAGCAATGTGTATTATATTTGTGATATCTTTCTGTCAAGAAATATACACAAGACATTTTGTTTTGCAGCAGATTATGGCAGACATTTCACTTTCATAACTTATTATCATCCCTGCTAACAGTAAGAGAGAAAAGATCAGGTTTGTGCTGAAAATGACCTTGAAGCTTTTCTAACTCCGTCCATTGCAAAAAGGAAATATCACAAACTTCTTAGCGGCTGTAATGGTGTCAGGCTTTTGTTATGAAGAGTTCTCTAATGTGGGAAGAAGATAGAGAAACAAGGATGAAAAGGACAAGTAGCAGGCCACAGAATTCTCCAGCCAAAGTTTCTTGAAATCTTCAATAGTAACTTATAACTCTAATTAGAAACAGATACTTTTCAGGACAGTTCATGGCCCTGCTCTTACCTGTGAATGGAAGAAGGGCACCTCTGACAGCTATTTAGGGTGATATTAATCCATATCCTTATTAAAGTTGGTGGAAGTATTGGCAGTGATTTCAGCAGAGGTGGTGTTTTACTCTGCCTCCCTCCAGTGTCCTCTGCTGGCTGGCTGTCACAGGCAAAGAGAGCCCAAGAAGAGATTCCATTCAAAGTTGGAAAATAAGCTAATTTAGAAACTTGCTGTAAGTGTTGCATGTTAAAGCAATGTGCACAAAATATTTTATTTCTTTTTAGTAGTTCAGAAGGTTAATATTAAAAGAAAAGGCATAGCAATCAAAACAATCATAAATTCAGATTCTGGCTTTGAAAAAGTTGATTTTTCTAACAATGGAAATAAGATGTCAGTGCTAAAAGAATTCTGTTTAGACAGGAGAAAATATTATCTTCAGCTGTGCCTACAGTGAAGAGTACATTATAGAGCAGTCAAGCTTTCCTAGGCTTGTTTAAAAGGGAAAAAAGGAAAGGATGGAGAATATACTTCTAAAAATCATTCATGCCAAAACACAAAGATTACCATTTAAAAGTCTTAGATACTTTTTACACTAGTGAAACATCCTCAAGTAGCTGATTTCCCTTTTGTTAAGCAATCTGTGCTATAGCGTGTCAAGATATATTTGATGTGCATAAAGTGTTTAAGATTCTCAGTGTTATCCATTGCAAAAACTGTTGACATGCACCCACATGCATTTGCTCCCATCCCATTTATTCTATAAGCAAGTGGGAAAGAAGGTAACCAGAATAAAAATGATGCAGAAAGGAAATATGACTTGATTCTCTGCCTAGCTGATGGAACCAAATACTTGGGAGCAATTGTAGCAGTAAATGGCTGTGTTAGTGTTTCCATGAATTATCTGCAATATGCAGAGATAAGGTTCCAAAATCATTCTGATGTACATGTATGTATGTGAAATACTGACCAAAATCTGAAAAGGTAGCCTTAATCTTTCCAAGACTAGATGCTATCCTTCAATTTGTTTGTTCGAAGTTATTCTGATAGTACGGAGAACTGCAAATGACTGAAAAGTGTACTGTGTTAATTTCAGGACTTCTGGATCTCAGGAAAAGGAACATCCTACTGCCCGATGATCTCATGAAATTAAAACTATGTTGTGAGATTTCTCCAAAATAAATTAAAGTGCAGGTCAGAACTGTGGACATCTAAAATAATTTTGCAGGTATATTAGGAGGAAAACTATTTAATGAGTATGTGCCAAAAGAATGTTCTACCAAATATAAGCTGTCCTCATGCAGTCCCTGTGGCTGTTCTGCTGTTATGATGTCAATACTCAGAAAACCTAAGAGTGAGGTGTATGTTCTGTGAGACCTACTGACAAATGCGTGCAGAATATGCAGGATTTGGAAACAATTTATCTGTGACTTGAGAAACAGATCCTATGTGGTGGTCTATAGAGCTGAACCTGCTTCTCAGCAATCATTCATCGATTAACAATATGCATTATTTTCATAATTCAGAGTGTCTCAAAACCCCATAGTAATATATCAAAGGCATTAATACTAGAGTGTTAGTTTATCAGTCAAGTTAATCTGAGCAGACTGTTGCAAATCAGATAGGTAAGAATTATTTCTACATGAATTTGAAGATATCAAACTATAGTGATTTTCTACATTTCTACAGAAATGTAAAATGTTTGTATTTTCAGTGCTTGACAAGGAAGGTGCCTTGTTTTATCCTTACTCCTGATATTTGAAACAACCAGAAGGATATTCCTAAAATGCCTTTGATTCTTCACTGAGATAGAAGAGGCGTGCTTTGGAAAGGTGTTAAAGTGGACCGAGCTAATTGAAGTGTGAATGAATAAATATCAGTTGCTGCTCTTTGTTTTCTTCTTCAGTAGTGCCTTCTTGTTATGGAAGGACTTGCCCTACAGATGGTTGATGCAAGAGGGGCAGGGACAAGGTATGTGCAGCTATGTCTGGAACCTAGAGAGAGTGTGAGGCATTGGCCAGAAAATGAAGCATCAGAGTTACTGAAAGCTCAAAGCAGAAAATGGCTGAGAGTAGGTGAGTGAGCTCAGAGGAGGTGCAGGCTGTGCAGGTGCTGCGCTCCCCCAAGGCACTCTGTGCTTCTGCAGGTCTACTGGGCCCTACCTGTAGTGCCTGTGCAGCCACAGCTACTTTTTCTGATCACTCCCATCAGGCATTTTGCATGCTCTCAGGGTGTGCTAACCCGGTCACACCAGCGTGGGAAACCTGCCTAATGATAGGACAACAGGTAATGGCTTTCAGTTTTGCCAGGGGAGGTTCAAGTTGGATATTAAGAAAAATTTCTTCTCAAGAAGAATGGTGAGGTGTTGCAACAGGCTATACAGGAAGGTGGTGGAGTCACTGTTCCTGGGAGTGTTCAAGAACAGTGTAGATGTGGCACTGAGGGGCATGGTTAGTGGGAGAGGTGGTGATGGACTGATGATTGAACTGGATGATCTTAGAGGTCTCTTCCAACCTAAGTGATTCTAAGATCTAGCAACCAACCAGTGGTCCTGAGACTACCCCTTCCAGCCATGACCTCTAGTCCCAAGTTCACACTGACAGAACCTCCTTGATAAAAGAGAAGACAACAAGAGGGGGACACAATCAAGCAGTGAGGATGCATATGGTATATGTAGTTATGCTAAGTGGGCTACATGGAAACGTGCCCACTTAGTAACACTGAGGAGAATCACTCTCTCTAAAGCTGAATTAACATTGCCAAATTAGTAGAAATACAGTCGCTGAAGTGGCCCTAGTGCCACTATGGAGAGCGGAGAAAAGGGGAGAGGAGTGCAGTGTTTTTCCCTTGTGCAACCAGCAAATACTGGAAGCAACACCTCATATTTATCATGTCACTCTGGTACTGGTGAATAGTGATTTCTTCATTTCTTTTAATAGAGATATCTGAAGTGTGGCTTGCCCAGAGGAGTAAGATTGAGTCAATTCTCACAGTTATCAGAAAATTATTTCAAATTTACAATAACATTATAAAAAAAATAAAATAAAGAAAATAAAAACATAATCTGCTCTTCCAGAGCTCTTTGGTGTAGCATTAGTAACTCTCGAGATTATTGTTATCAGATCTAAAAATATTTTTTCCTTTTTTCTCACTTGTCACATCGCATGATTGCAAGTAACCCACATGATCATTTAAGGAGTTTAGTTTGGGTTCTCAGTATTTGTTCAGAATCTTTGAAATGATCCAAAGGTTCTAAAGTCTCAATGTAAAATTGCCTTCCTTTTTAATCTTCCAGTTTGTTTATTTTTAAATTACTCTTATTGATTGCTGAGGGACTGTCATAAAGAGATGTGGAAGAAGCTGCTAACCTGTGACATTTTAAAATACATGTGGTGGGAAATGTATTAAAGTGAGATAATTTCTACCTTAAGTTTATTGTGCGCTTAGCAAAGAATGTGTTGCTCTTTACTGTTTCTTGTAGGCTTCTACGGAAGGCAGTGAGTATTGATATGACACGTTGTCCACACTTACGAGTGAAATAAACACAGAAGAGTACTGGGCTACGTACACAAACATACATACATACATACATACATACATATGTGTATATATATATAAATATATATACATACATACACACATGCATATAAAATACATAAAATCCATATAAATACATTTATACATATATAATATACATATAATGCATATATATATATAATATACATAAAATGGATATAAAATACATTTAATCACAAGAGAAAGTGCAAGATGGATAACTCCCAGCTATCTGCAATGTACGATGTTGTTGTGGACTATATGTTTAGAGATTGGGTTTGGATGAGGTAGAGTTCCTGGTTTCTTTTCCAGAACTTTTACGAAGTCTCTTTCTGATCTGTTCCATTATCTAAAAAAAACCATTAGTTTTAACTAAGTATTAACTGCACTTTTGATGTTTGTATATGACTTTGAGATCCTGGCAGGAGTGCAAATTGCTACATATTTACAAGACTCTGATTTAATTCCAGGAAGTTGTTCTGAAGAACCTGAGTACAAATTTCATGACCTCACAGAGATGTATCAGAGTAAGGGAAGGCAGAATCTGGTCTGAGAATGCTAGCAGCTATTTTAATTACACCAATGACCTAGTGAGAACATCAATTAAGTTCCCATTTTACTCACTTCACAGTAAATGTTTTTGGTGACACATTATTAAGGTTTTCTGGGATTTAGTTGTTGTCATTCTGAAAATCAGAAGAGTATTTAGTAGTAACTGGTGTTAGCAAACTAACATTACTAAGCTCTTTCAGAAACAATTTATGGTCTGTTTTATAGATTCTACCGCGCTCATGGATCTAGGCTTAATTCTTGATGCAATTGATTAAACTAAGCCTTGTAAAGACAGTAACAAGGCTGAGGAAGGGTTTTTTTTGTTTTTGTTTTTTTTTGTTTTTAGAAGAAGAATACGTTCTTTAAGCAAGCAAGAAGGCTAGGGGAAAAACAAAACAACATTATATTGGTGTAAGTAAACTGACTCTTATTAGAGAAAGCTGAAACTTCCCACTCCAGAATTTTTTTGTGCAATTTCAAGAGACCAAGTGCAAAAGTGGGATCTTGTGGTATGCATAAGAAAAAATGGACACAGAGTTTGGGGAAATGGTTGTAGAGAGATTTCAGGCTGATCATTCCTTATGATGCACTTGTGACTGGCAACATTAATTACTTGACTCTTGAAGAAAGAGGAGATATTTTGTTTTTACAGTTTAGGGGAAAAAAAAAACCCTCTATTATCTAGTATTATTTATACTTTTACTAGAATATGATCTTTGAAAATTGCTCTTCTTGTTTTATTTAAAAGCAAAAAAAAAAAATCATGTTGATGAAGCAATAATTATGGTGAATAATAGCTGTTGGGGTGTGTCAGATAAGAAGCATACAAAATCTCTGCTGGTGCTGTGGTTGCTATTGCGAGGAGCTGAGAGAGCCCACAATGAGCGTATGTGTGCCCCACAATGAGGCCAAGAGCTGACTCCTATCAGGTCTCTACTGAGGCCAACAAGAATAAAAAAAGATGTGTGTATGGTGGGGGGTGGTTGTGGTGGAGTAGAGAAGGAAAGTATTACAGTTGTTTGACAGCCACTAGTAAATTATGCCTCTTACCTATAAACTCTCTAAATCCCCTTTCAGCATCTCACAAAGAACAATAATTGTTTATTGATCTAAACGTTAACAATGTATCGCTTGTTCTTCAATAAGGTCTAGAAATATAACTCAAGGGCAATAACTGCTTTGGATAAGCAACATACTTGATGGATGTGTGATCTTTTTTCTTTTTATAAAATATGAGCATAATATTTAAGCATTTTGTTATTGTGATGCAGTCTCTGTACATATGTAGGCTTGTATGGGCTTGTAGCTTCTTTTTTCCTCCCAAACTGTCATTTTTCTCAAGTGTTTAATACTTCCCTATAAATACCTCTTCAAAATTAATAGCAAAATGCAGAATTCTTTTTTCAAATCATTCTTTCTACCTTTCTGTAACACTTTGCTTGACACTCAGATGTTGTATGCAAAAATGAAAAACATGATGCAGGACAAAATACTCTGTGGCATAAACACCAGTAAATAAATTTTCCATACACTACTAATATTGTGTGTGCTGGCTGGGCATTTTTAAATAGAATCTGAATATATTGCCTTAGATTGCAACCAATAACACTTTAAGAGAAAGGTCATAATAAAAAGGTATGTGTTCATTTATTTTCATATTTAGTGGATTTTTAAAGGAGTCTGTTCTGTTTTGCTTCAAGATAGAAGTGATACATTTAAAATTAAAGTTGTTGTCACCTAGCAAAACAGCAGACAAGCCATCATCGTGGTGTTAGATAACAATGCTGACAGCAGCAGGCCATAGCAGTTATATTATAAAGCTAGCTTTCATATAGAACAAGTACAGAAAAGTTTTCAAGTGTAAGGTTTCTTCTAGCCTGGTAGATTTGAAGAGCTGATAAACCCTCAGATATCACAGTGACAATTAGTTACTTATCTTTCAGTCCTAAAAACAGAGGTTGAAAGTTAAGTGGCAACATAAAGCTAAACACCTCTGGGACAGGGCCCAGGTCCAAGCTAGGCAGAAATGACAGAAAATCATTGAGAACAGAAGACATTAAAAGGTCAGAAATAAATTGTGATCAAGCCCTGTTTGACCATTTTATCAGTTGGTATTTTTCTCTCCTTTTAAGAATGAATCGACATTTTCTCTTCTCTGAAGCTGTTTGTGTTGGCAATAAGGATTTACCTACCATCTAAATACATCTTATTTAGATGTGTTTTGTACAGTAGAAGGGTCATGTTCTTAGAGGAAACTTTGATTCAGGAAAACTTATAGTGGAAACTTCAGTGATAATGTAAGAAACAAGGGGTGGGGTTGGGAAGATGCCCAATTTAGATGTCTTAAAGTGACTGGTGGAAATTCTTCCTTTTGCCCTCTGTGAGTGAAATTCTGGCTGGGAATCACAGAATCATAGAATTTCTCGGGTTGGAGAAGACCTTAAAGATCACTGAGTCCAACCACAACCTAACCATACTACCCTGGCTAACAACCCTCCACTAAATCATGTCCCTGAGCACATCCAAGCAGTTTTTAAACACATTCAGGGATGGTGACTCAACCACCTCCCCGGTGAGCCTATTCCAGTGCTTAACAACCCTTTCAGTAAAGAAGTTTTTCCTGATATCCAACCTGAACTTACCCTGGCACAGCTTAGGGCCATTTCACCTCGTCCTGTCACCAGTGAGAAGAGTAAAGCTCTCTTTGATTTCAGTGGCATCCAAGGACTTTATCCCATATAATATATACCCCTCTAAACAGAGACATTTTATCATGCAAAGACTTCAACCTATGAATATATTGTGTGTGGGGGGGAAAAGTGTATGTGTATATTTGTGGATGTATCTTTTGACTCGTTCACGTGTCTCTCTTAGATTTTGATCCTTCTGGGAAAATTCAGTCATAAAAATAACTTCCTCTACCCTCACTGATTATACATGTTCTTTCTATTTCTCAGAGTTCAGTTGTGGAAATGTGGGATTTTCCTAGAAGTTTTCCTAGAAAGTTCACACTAGGGCCATCACATCTCAGAATGAATGTTTCCCTGTTGCTTTAGCTGTCATTGCAGATGAACTGTTGCTATACAATATTTGACAGACTTTTACCAGAAATTTCAGTCCATCCTTGCAAGCAAAACTTTTTGTTGCCTTAGTCACTTCATGTATCCAAATATGGAGGAGGCAGCTGGAAGTGGAAAGGAATTTTAAATTATTTTTATTATATTTTATTTCTTACATTTTGCTGCTTAATGCATTTTTCTTCTAGAGGCTGAAGACTGCTTTCCACCATTATTACGTCTCAATTCAGATTTGTTCTTTGCATTGTAGCACCTTGAAAGAGTTCTAGCAAGAAACTTCCTTATACATTAAGTCGTAAAATGTTATGTTGCTCTGGAAATTTTTGAACTGCAAATGAAAGAAAGTAGAGAACAGCTTCACTGGAAAATCTGTGTGCTTTCCAGAGGATACAACCCTTCATTCCATGTGAACAGTCTTCTAATCTGTGCCAGATGGAATCATTAATTATGACCGATAGGCAAAACAATTAATAGGAAGATCAAGATGAAGAAGATGGAAACAACTAAATAAATGGAAAATAAATTCATATATTTGGTTCTCGTTGATTTTAATTATTGTGGTATATATTTCTTAAAAAACTTAACACTAGTATTTAAATATGTTGTTTCTTCTCTACTGAATGATATTTTTTTTATGTGATAACTTCAGATTTCTTTGTTTTGGTGGGTTAACGGATAATTGTAAAGATTAAGACATAAGCCATAATTTCTCCAGAGTTTTATAAGAAATTCAGTCAAGTTACTGGTTGGATCACTCCCCTCTCTTTCTCGCAACGCTACCCACTTTGCCGTGTCCCTGCAATATGTGTTGTGGTCTCTTTCAAGTCCTTTTCAGGAAAAATACTGAGATACATTGACTGTGCTGTTATGTGTCATGTAGAACGTAACGTCAGTCATTTTAGGTAGTGAGTAAAGTCTATGTTTTAGGAAGAAACTTATAATTTGTACTCACTAACAGATATGTGTGATAATGGGGATTTCAACATGCAGATAATTGATTACTGCTTGCTTTTCTTTTAGTTGCACATCCTGTAACTTTAATAAGGTTATTGTGGATGTTTTATTTTTAAGCCAGGCAGTACTGAAAGTGCAGACTCATATACCTCCAGCTATAATTCTCACGCATCTGTTCTGTTGCCTCACAGTATAAAACATGTGAACTTGTTTTCAGGGGCAAAAATACTGAATTTGCTGTTGCTCTTGCATCCTCCCAGCTCTTCAGTGGGGTCAACTTCTGAATTGGAATCATTGCTAACTTTGGTCTATTAAGAAATTCAGTGCTTGCCAAAACCCAGCATGGGCCAAAATCTTATGTGCTTGGGGGTGAAACATCTTTAGGGGTAAATGTTTTGTAGATGATGATGATTTTTTTTTCCATCTCTGAGAGCTTCTATGGGTATTTGCTTGTTTTATTTACATGTTCATTGATCAGTATTTGATGTTTCTGTTTTGTGTGTCTGGATATTTTTGCATCTGATGTTAATACGAGATTGTCTTTTTCCTGTAATGGACCTCACTCTGTAGAATTAGGGCTCAATTGAAATTTATTTTGATTTATTCCAGGATACAATTCAATGTCCAGAGTTACAAAGTAATTGTCCACATATGACTGAAGATTTGCTTACTTCTGACATTAAAGTTCTTAAAGTTTCCTTGATAATGTTAAGGGATAGAATCTAGGGAAGAATTATGTCTGAGTATCTTACTTTCCTTTGTTATATGCTAGAAGATGGTGTAATTCTCTTTTCTGCATTGTCAGTGTCTGTGTTCTCACTTCTGAGACTGTAGCAAAGGATACATCATATCTAAAAGGATTAATTTCATGGAAAATCTGAGTGGTTTCTACAGTTGGAAATGGTTTGAATTCTAACAGTTTGCTGCTCTGTACATGTGAACTGGGGTTTGTGGAAACTTTTGGTGGAGTACGAGGATATTCGGTTGGAGAACAATGTGTATACCATCATATTGGGATGATTCCTTTAAACAAAATTACATTATTTCATGTAGTAAGCATAAACAAATGAACTGAGAAGGGAAAAAAACCTCAACCTCGGGACAATAGCTCATATAAGATATAGCAATAGTCAACTTAAAAGAGAGTCCTGGCATGGACTCATGCCTCTACAATAGCCAGTGCTTTTACAGTGTAATAATACATGGTTTGTAGCTTGGTTTGTAAAAGTGAACATTTCATTTGTATAAAGTACTTTATAAAACCAGAGGATACTCTTAGGATGAAATTTGCAAGAAAAAGCAGAGTTTCGGGCATGTAATCTGCAATTCCTTTGACACGTGCACAGCTTTATGTCAAAAGTTTAAAAGCTGAAAAAAGAATATACTATTACTGTTTTGGAGTACCATTAGCCATTTATCCATGTTGTCATCCTGCAAGGTTATTCCACAATAACGAGGATTCCAGTGTAAGTTTATATAAATACATATGTAAATATAGATTTATACATTTTTAAAAATATATATGTGTGTATATATTTAAATAAGATTATCCCTATTGGTCTGGGATTCAAGAAACGAAAATGTAGGCTACTGAGATGTCTTGTTTAGCTGATAAAAGCCAGGTATCCTAGTGCAATGAAGTTATAGAATTAAAATACATCATTTCTTTGAAGCCATTTTACGTCTATGATCAGACAGCAAGGAAGGCATAGAATGAATGAATCTGTCCAAAGGCAGAAGTGGGAACAATTTCTGTTAAACCATATTCACTCATAGAGGAAAAGATCTTTAAGAAAGAGTAGATTATTTTACTGAATGATGTAGTTTTTAAAATTTGCATTAAAAACTAGCTCATTTATTTCTAGTTACGGATGATTCTTTTGAAAACAGGGGAGGGGAAATATCCTGTTTTTATGAGAGATCAAACTATGCTGCTAGTTGCATAGCATTGCAGTTACTTAAATCTATGTTTTATATTGAGGTAGCTGTGGAGAATCTGGATTACATACTGAAGCACGTATTTTTTTCTTGTTGTATCATCTTTTCATAAGGATTCACTTTGCAAATGCTTTACTGATTCATATAATTTACTTACAGAAATAATAGCTAGAGCAAAGCATGAAAAGCATGAAGGATAAGTTGAGATTTCATCTGAGATTTAATGGCAAAAAGGACAAGAAAGCAGTGGAGTTGTTAAGAACAGGAGAGGCAGAATAGCTGTCCTTGTTTCTGCTTAAGAGGATAAAATAAGTAGGCTTTTTCTCCTTTATTTAAGGACAGCACAATATGATAAAGGCTTGTGGGAGTGAGAAAATATATTTTGTCTCTTTTTTTATCTGTAATATATGTATTTGCCATTGTAATGATGGAAGAATTTCTGTAAATAATTACAAACTCATGGGTTCAAATTAAAGAAATGTTAACACATTTCTGGAACAACTTATTCTACATCTTTTAGTACATTTTGCAATTCTAATTCAGTAGATCTCTAATGCTTTCTAAAATTACATCACTACTCTGTATTTTAATGGTAGTCATATCCAAGCGTATGTTAATATGCAATATGTTCTTCAACCACTGGCTATCCCTGTATGCTTGGTAGTTTATCAGACAGACTGTAGTTTACACTTAACAAGGGAGACAAAATTGGTCTTCATTGTACAGTATTTTCCTGAGGAAGTTTCATCTATTTAAAATGGGCCATGTTCAATGAACTATATCTCTGTTTGCTGTTAATGCTTTTGTTCTTCAATATTTAACAATGGGCCATTGCAGTGATCAACACTGAGCTGTGAGTGTGTCTGTATCTATATACACAGGGAGAAAGAGTTGCCAATGATGGTAATTGTAAAGTTAGAAGATAAAATGTAATGCAGGCTTCCCTGGGTTTCTTTGAGGTATCTTTGAGCAGATCAAATTACTGGACTGGAGTAATGTGATGTGATGACACAGTTATGACTTCAGATAAAACCAAAAAATAATTGTAATTAAAAAAGCACAGCTCTATAGTTTTGGTCTCTTTTTAAATGTATGATAACTACAGATTTTCATTTTGCATTTAAAGTTCCATTTATGTCTTTTCAGTTTTTTGCTCCCATATACTGTTTCATTCTTGCCCTTTCTTGAAGTGACCACGTGTGAGCTAGCTACATAAGCAGCACTCATCATTTGCTTATTCAAGTATAGCAGGATATTCAATTTCGGGGTGGTTTTTTTTTTTTTTTTTGAATTAAAGATATGAAAGATGCCTTCCAGTTCTGCAGGTAATGCTTAAAAGAGCTCAGAATTTTATAGTTCACTAGTTAAGATATCTTTTGGAGGTTAAGCTAATGACATTTTTTATACCTTATTAACTATCTGACACTAACACAAAAATATTAGACTTTTTTTTTAAGGTAACTAATATAATCACATAGAACATCACTTAATACTGAAAGCCCCAAGCAGAACTGCAGAGCTGCAGTGCAAGTTTGAGTTTAATGTATTATACAAAGGTAGAATATTTATGATCCACAGTTCCTGTAATCTTCTTTCACACTAAGTAGTTTTTTCTTCCTCTCTCCTCCACAATTGTTGTATTATAAATGGGTTAAAAGGCAGGATATGCTTTTCCAGGTATAGTTCCTTGTTCTCAGCAAGAAAATCAAATATGCAGAGGGGGAAAAAAAAGCCTAAAGAATTACAACATCACTTAAAAACCAGCAGCTTTTCTGTGATCAGTGGAACACTAAGACACAGTAGAATAAATAATCCAACATTTTGTGCCTTGCAGGATCCACCTGTGTTGGTTTGCATTAGTCTGATTCTGCCCCATTCCCTGAACATGAGCTCAACATGCTGCAAATATGCCATTTCTCTTTGCTGGGGATGGCTATTTATCTTCTAGAAGAACCTAAGGATTCAAGCATTAAGGCTGCTTCATCTTCTGTACAAATACCACACAAGTGTAGAAAGAAAATAATTGACTGTCCTTCCAATCTAGTTGTAATGTGAGACAATTTGTCTGAAAAATATTCTAGTCCATGGTGGCAACATACAAACTTCCCTACAACTGTGAGGTTTTCATAGGTATAATAAGGCAAAAGAGGGTAAAACAGCTGAGTTGTGCTGCCTTATTAGGATCTGCATCTTCACTCTGAGCAAAACAGAAGTTCTGAATGGAGTTGTAAGAGTCACAAAATGATACCACTCTTTTTCCCGATGCTATTCAATATTCACTTCTACCATTCTATCTTCAGCACCATTAGTGCTGGTGATAGTGGGTGTTAAATGGCTAAGCCACAAATTATGTCTCATACTTGGGGAGGAATTTGTAGAAATAAATGAGGAGGATGGTGCCAGAAATCTATGAGCCAGAACAATAATTTTGGCAGAAAAACTTGGATGGATAGAAGTGAAGACATATGGTATTCAGGCCAGAAGAGTGGAAACTGCATTAGCTGAGACATGACAGAATGAAAACTTGGATGAAAACCTGTTTCCCCTCTCATTGCAGACAGCTCAACATCTTAAATACCATGTGCTTGAGGAACTTTCAAGATCTTGGTGTTGTTGTGTGGGATTATGTGAAGGGACAGCTCAAAAATGATTACAAGTTGTGTAACTGTGTGGGAGGACAGTTAAGGTTGTCCTGAATATGAGACCAGAGTAAAGGAAATATATTTGGGGAAGGAAAAGTGAGAGGGCTGTATTTTAATTGTGCTGAAATTTAACTGGACTATAACTGGGCACTCAGAGGAAAATGTTAGAAAATAAACCAAGATGCACATAGAAAAAAAAAAAAAAAAAAAAAAGGAATTTGGTCGTCTGGACTTTCCTTTAGGAGATATCATATTAATAATATATGAAGTGTGCATCTACTCCATAGTCAGAAGATTTTCCTGAATGTCCCTGGTTGCCATAGAGATGAGAGTCTACAGACTGAAGAACTTGTTTAAATTTGAGGTTCTATTCCAGAAAACTAACCGTGACTCTTGCCTTCAGTATGGAGACTCTTTGGGTCACAGCAAGAGCCTTCTCTGCTCTCAGAAAGTTTGGTGGTATCAGTGTAAGTTTAGTCTTTGGTATTAATAGCTGAATTGAGTGGGTGCTCTTTTTACCTCTTTCCTAGAGGAGAAACGATTTGAAATAGCAGTTGAGTTGATGAGGCTTGCCTTTTCTCGGACTGAAATGCTCTGACACATGGAACAATGCAAACTAAGCAGGCTTAAGTGTTCTTCCATCTAATGACTAAAGCAAAATGCTCCCTCATCCTGATATAGGAAGGTGATATGGATGTATTCCCTCTGTGTGCAAACAATACAATTCTGCTCATTGTATGACTATAAGGGATAGAATAATGAGTACTGTTGAGTGATTACAAAACACAGGCACCAAATTTATATGACTAATGAAGTGGGAAAATCTGTTTCTAAAGCTGTGAGTATGGAACCTCTGTTGCTTTCTATGATATGCCCTGAAAACTTATTGCTTTGAAAGCTGAGTATTCAGGAAACTTCAAAAGGGAGGGGAAAACATGTAGTTGTGCTTCCTATTACTCTTGTTTCCTTCATCAATATATTTCTGAAAATTGAAGACAAGCTTATGATGTGTACATGAGAAGAAAACTTCTCCTATGACGAATGGTAGGAAGACAAGGTCAATAGCATAAGTGATTTAAGCTTCTGCTAAGATCTGTTGTATTATTCCACTATGCAGTTTGCAAAGCAAGAACACACTGAGGCTAATAAATATTAAGCCAGATACTTCTACTTACGTTTCTTTGTTTATTTAAAAAAAAATTTTTTTTTTTTCTCGAAGTTCTAAATTTAAGTTTCCCACCATCATGTCAGTTGGCTATGATTTTCTGTTTGCTTGAAAGATGCTCAGGATGTGCTCACAGTTCTTTAAGAGTAAGTAAAACCTTGCCAAGAATGCTTTGAAAATGAATAAAGCGTTCATTATTGGAGTTCTGAAAAATAACACAACAGTTGCTGATAATTTCTGAATAATTTTACCTTAATGCTTCTATAAGGAAAAATGGATTATTTTTCCTCATTGTTATCAAACAGATTATCCTTGAGTTGTATAAAAGGATTTGACACTAAATGACAGGCTGAAAATATTGATAGCAATAGCATACAAACAGTGGCAGAACATGTTCCTTTCAGAATGGCATTACTGTCAGAGAGATATAAAAATACATTTGGGAGGAAGGAAACAGGGAAGGAAAAAATAAAATGATATATAAAATAAAAACACATTTGAAAATTATAGCTGCTTCCTTAAATAAAGTAATGAGTGAGAGGTGGTATGAACAAAATTTTCTTGATGAAAGATTATTGCCAAAAATCTTCATGTAGCACAAGCTCCCTGCGGTGTACATTTTCTTTATTCTACAGTCTGTTTACTCTAGCACTGCATTCATAATAATTGGATCAATTGATTTTTGTTACCTAGAGTGACCAAAATGTCTTGACAGGAATCAGGCAGATGGTACTGCCTGCGATGCTCCTAGGACATAGCCCTTCACCTGTGTGGGGCAGACTTTACTTTTGTGGCTCTGTACAGCTGGGGAGACTCCCCACAGACTGGTAACTCTCTACAGTCAAACTTGCCAGTTGAGGACTCCTTAGACTTATGTTGCAGGAATTCAAAGATGATTGTGCCACTGTGAAACTATTTTAATAAAGACTTTATCTATATTTAATGCATATTAGGTCTTAAATAGAAAATATTTATAAGGAATAAATGGCATTAAATTAAGAATTATAATTTCCAGTAACTTCTCTTTTTTTATTAATATTTAGAGAATTTCTTCTCTAAGCCTTTTAACAGATCATTCTGCTCGGGGCTGCTGTTTCAATAGAGCTCCATTCTTGGCCTCGTCATTTAAGTTCCTCATTTAATTTATATATAAAAAATTCAACAGGTTTAATGTTCCAGTTTCTCATTCTTTTAATTAAAATGGAAAATATGTCCCTTTGTACCCCACTTCAGATCCTGAAGTTCTGAGCCATTTCAGACTGTTGAAAAGAAATATTTTTGTTGAATTTCATGTTTCTGTGTTGCTTCTTAAGATACGGTGGATGAGAGAGATGATGATAAGCTTTCTTGAACTGGATGTTGAACTTATTAGAAGACTAGTGATCAATAATAAACTTTGTTTTAGCAGAGGAAACTGTTTTCTTGTAAATTAAGAGAGCAATTTCAGTAGATTTTGGATGAAATTTCCAAATTTCCTTGTATATTTTATGGCACAGATAGCTATGATGGTAGTTTATGAAGTTCAAACGGTCTTTGCATTCTACAGTTGTTGCTAATTGCTGCTGATTATATGAAACACTCAATTTCTGGCAGTGAGAGTACTGTGTCCATAGCACCTGCTGCCTCCAAGTGGAAAGCCCTGATTTAAGTCATTAAAACCAAGGAAAGGGGTGTATTAATTTCCTGGAGACTGGGGTCAGAACCTGTGAGACCAGGAAATCTGTCTGCAGAGTGCCCAGAAACCCCTGTCACAGAGACTGGTTGCAGTTGTTAATTTATTTCCATTCAAAGCCTTAACAAACCAAATCTGGAAGTCAGTACCTACTTCCCCTTCAAAGAAGTACTAACATGATCAACTTCAGTCAGATAACCTAGCACTAGATCAAAATCCCTCTGGGAAATATTTGCATGTTGCCAGTTTACTCAGAGGAACAGCTCTAGGGATCTGGAGATATCTTTGGCATTTTTTTTTCAGCTGAAGGAAACACTAATGCCAGAGCTGAAGCTAGTGATTTAATCATAGGATTGCTAGAGGCTGCAGTACCCTGTCTGCTCAGAAATCGATACCTACGCTCTCAGTTATATTAGAGAGATGTTTACTTCTTTACCTGACCAAGATATTAATTTGTATATGCTGTGTTTTTTTTAAAGATAATGATTTGTGAGGAGAGTAAACTAATCTGTTTTGAAATCTTTTCATGCTGCATGATTTTCCTGTTACTGACTGATTATTTTGCATGTATATATAGCACCATTCACATGCATCAAGATGCTCTACGAAGAATTTGATATGCTGTATATGTAGGAAGCAATGTACTGCTTTGCTGAAACAGCCTTCAGCAGTGTGCAGTAGCAATCTTTGTGTTGCTGGTGCAGCTGATTTAGGCTTAGGAAGTCAACAGGAGAATTCAGATAGTTCACAGGGGGAATTTAAGTAGGTACAATACAATTTTCCACACTGGAATGTGATCAGGATGACAGCTTTAGACTCTGGCCTTATGAAGGGCACTGTGGGATTTTTAGTGGCCACGAGATGGGTAATGTTTCATTTCCCATCCTGAGGAAGGGAATCTCTCTTAACAGCATGCCTCCCACTGCTGGCTGTGGTGTTGGTATAAAAGACTCACAGGAAAGGACATCATCTCCTGTGATAAGCCCCTGCTGCTACCACTGCTGCCTGCCTAGCAGAGGGAAGGCAAGCCTGGCTAAGTGACTTTCCCTGCCTGTGGCAAGACATGGTACAGGGTGAGATGGTGGAGGTACTGCCATGCAGTTTCCTTAGTGACTGAACATGTGTCCACATGGAAGCACTACAGCTGTCCCAAGAGACCTCCTGTCCACAGACTGACCCACCTCCACTTCATTTGCTTAACGAGAACCGACGAGATCGTGGCTTAAGGTGGTTGGCTACAAAGAGCACATTAAACATGTCAGAGCAGGTGATTCTCCTGCTATATAAATTGACAGCCTAGGATTAGCTGGTATTGCGTTGGAAATCTATTAACATTTGAAGCAGTTTGCTTGAATTAGAAGTCTTGATAGAATTACAATTACTTTCCTTCTCCTCTGTGAGCTTTGTTGCTATCTTTGTGTACCTTGTAATGAGAAGGCTTATAACTCAAATATGATATTTCCCAAAATCTTATGTGGAGCCACATTCCTATTTCAGATTTATAAGCCTATATAAGTAGGGGAGAAGAAGCAAATGGAGGAAAGAAAGATAAGCAGAAGCCCATTGGCTTTTCAAGCTTGACAGCACATGCTAAAGAATAGAGGTGGGGAAGTGTGGAGACATAAAGGTTATGGCTTATAGGAACTGGAGTGCATTGGCAGTTTTCAGAATTGCACAGGATATGGGCAAGAGCATTTTTCTTTGTATACACCCAGTGTAGGATGATGCAGGTAGAATAACAAGAGAAGACATCACAGTCAGGGAGCTGGACACATCCCTCTTCTGTCTGGGATTCTTAGTCTTTCTAGGTGCCAGCTGGCAGTTAGGAAAGGGCAACATCTGCTAGTAGAACAGGTGGAGGATATTCAACTTTCTTCATAATTGCATTTACAAAGTTAGGAGCCTTCAGTCTTCTGGTAAGTAGCTCCTAGATAGATTTATATAGCAGAATACAAATTACTACTAGCAATTGTAAAATGATGTGTATGGAATGGTACAGGAATTAGTACAGCATAAGAGGAGATGAAGGACAGGAGGTGAAGCCAGATGGATATGGTGATTTCAGGGCAGAAACCTGGGAAACTAGCATAGAGAGAGTACCAGTTAGTAGGGACTGCTGAGCAGCAGGAGAAAGACAAAGTGAGAGGGAAAAGAGTGACTAACATCATCTGAGGTAAAAGGGAGTGGTCTATAAGAAAAATAACTCTTGGGCCTCACAGTCTCATTGCCTGGGAGAAGGTTGATGTAAAGGTAGCAATATGGAGGTCTGCAGACCAAGGGCAAGCAAGGGGGAAGCAAGGAGGGACTGAGGAATAGTCTCAGGAGTCTAACCTAGAAACAGTGAAGTGAAATACAGAGTACAGAAAAAAAACTTGCCTGCTGTACTAAAGAGAATGTCATTATGTATTTTTCCCCAAGTGAGAGGATGCTTCAAAGTAATGATGTCACAAGACAGCTGACCATCACATGTGAGCTGTAAGAATGAGATGCAGCATCAAGTGATTGTGGATTTACATTTGAAACAGCAACAACAAGAACAATGAAAAAATAATAACAATAATAAAACAACCCTTCTCCCATATTTCAGTTTTCTTATAGGAACTCAGAAAAATCTTAGATTTCATTTTCATCAATCCTACTGTTTATTTTTAACCTGAATGCCTCAGCTCATGCTGCATTGCTATTCATATTAGAACTTGACCTGTGTATGCCACAAACTGTTCTGACTTGTTTTAAAACTCTTGTTCCTTATACCAGTACAGTACCATTGTACTCAAGTGAATCCATCTTTTGAACAATCCTTTTTCTGTGCATGTCTTCTGTCCCAAATATTCTAAATTATTTCTGTCTTGTATGCCTTGATCATCCTCTATGAATGTTAAACTATGATTGAATATTGCATACCCACCATAATGTATCCTTCCCCTGACATAGCCATCTTTGAGTCATGCCAGGAAAAAACCATACTTTATCTAAACATGGAAAATCATCCCATCCTCATTAGCAATCTTCATAGCCTCCAGATATTTCTTGGACCTAATTTCTGACAGACAGCATGACATTTTGTCTGATCTTCACACTCTTTTCCAGCGATGTCTAGGCTACTTGAATTTCTTATTCCTTTACTTCCTACAGGTAACACATTCTGCATAAAAGCTTCTATCATGTTCGTTTGCAGGTGTCCAATATCCATGTCATACCTGAAGTCAGTCATTTTGGTTCATAATTCTTTTACCTAAGTAACAGTTCATCTGCTGATAGTTTTGCCAGTTTAAAAGTTCTTGCAGTTTACTGCTGAAGTATGTGAAGAAAAAGCTTTTGTGACACCAAGATAAATTATTAGTACCTACTGAATACAGCACAGGTATGACAAAGGAGAAGTTAAAATTTTGGAAACTTAAATTTGTGATGATTATGGGGAAAGAAATCTAGTTACCAGTGTCAATAACCTTTACAAAGTGCTCATGAAACTAGTATTTCCTAATCAGTAACAATTTGGTTTTCCAAATATGATAGGTTTTGATTTTTCTCATTCATTTACAATTTGACTTTGATATAATAGAAATGTAGAAGGTAATTCAGTCCTGAAAAATCTTCACCTATTTAAAAACAGTAACTCCATTATGTTTTGAGAAGTTATTAAACTTTTGCTGATGTTTTTTTATATCTTTAATCTATATAAGGAATAAAGATTTCATCTTTAATTTATACAATCTGCCATTAGACATATAAACCAAACCCTGTTGTCTACAAAGGTCATATTGTCAAATATCTTATAATATGTTTTATAGTACTTAAAGGAATAAAAACATTTCTAGATACAGGAATAGTTCTGAAAATTGCCATGCTATGTCTATTGCTAACTCCAACAGTCAAGACCTTCTGAGGAAGAATGGGTTGGAATTATGCTTGTTACAAAATCCAGAACAGAAAGAAAATGTCAGACATGCGTCACGTTTCCAACTCAGAAATGCCAGTGAGTCAGTATTTGCACTGCATAATCCAAATGGAATTACCAGCCTCCTTCAATGCATAGGACTGGGGAGATAGATGTCTCAAAATCTGGGGGAGATGAAATATTTCTCTAACACTTCATTAATGAATGAGTTTCCAAACTACCTGTACTTCTTATTAACATAAATATTCCTTACACTATGTTTTTCTTAGTACAAAACTATTTCCCCCCTTTCCCTGACTTCCTCTCATTTTTTCCTTCTTTTTCTCTTTTTTCCTCACCCTTTTTTCCTTCCCCCTCTTTTTTCACCATATGTCCTGGAGAACTCATCTGTAATAATTGGGTAATTTAGATGACAAAAGAAGAACTATGCTGAAGAAAATGAGTGCTCAGGGGATGTGTGTTTGTGTATGCAGTGCTCTATTATTCCTTTTGCTCTCTCGTTATATCTCCTGTTTTCTAATGGAAAGTATGTGTCAAAATTATTCTACTGGTAAGTTTACATTTAACATAGGTAGGAAGCAAGGGAAAGGACTCTTCTGAAATTACTCAGGTTAAAAAGACCAGGTAACACAGAGAGAAGAGGGAATTAATTAGTTCCACCCACAGTCCTTGCAGCGAAAGCAGGTGTCTATTGTTTTAGGATATTCATACCTTCTCAATGCACCTCTTTGTTTGACTGCCAAACTGTACCTGAGGAACACATGGCTCATTTTTTTTCTCTCATTCTGTGATGCTGGCCAGCGAGAAATTTCATCTCTTAGCTCCCTCCTGAACAGCATGAAGACATCTTAATATTCTTGCTCTGGGAATGGAATACTTTTCACTACGTATCTCAGTGTGTGATTCCTCCTTCCTCAACAATAAGATGAACTAAGAAGGCCTTGTGTTACAAATTTTTAAATCAACTACTTCCCATAAGAGTTTTGGGCTGAAATAACATAAAGGATTTTTTTTTCTCTGTTAAAAAAGTGGGCAGAAATTCAGTCATCTCTCAAATTGCTCAGGAGTTACCTTGTTTCTGAAGATCATGAAGGAATGAGAAAATCATGACTAGAACTGACAGAAAAGGCACCTTTATATATAAAAAGTACTTTCTGATTCCTGGAGGGTGTAACAGTATGCATATAGTTATACATATATAGCATGTATAATAATTACATACATAAATACACACACTATATATTCTATATTCAGTCATTCTTGCCTAACATTCTCTTGAAATATTATGAGTGCTTTAAGGAAAAAACAGAAAAGAAATCTCTAGAAATTTTTATAAGTTCTTATTCTCTGCTTCCACAAGTTCAGCTTGAGATTTTCCATCCTGGCTGGAGATGAATGCACTTATAATGGTTATGCTAAAACTTGATGCAGATATGTCTTTTGCCTGGTGTGGCTAAGGCCCTGGTGTGGCTAAGGCAGTAGTTGCAGTAATTATTCACTCCTCTTTCCTAATGAAATGCAAATGTAACCTTGGTGTGTTTCATCTTTGGACTGAATGTTTTGGAAGTAAGAAAACATGTAAATTTCATCCTTTTAAAGCATAATATGGGAGAAAAAATTCTTTTTTGTTCTTTTTCTTACTGTAAGGCTTGAGCTAGGGAATAACCACTTAGAAAGATGAGATCCACCATTGCCAAAGAGGAGAATTTGACATTTTGTATTTGTTGCTAGTGTTTGTTGACTCCAGAAAATCCAGCTGACTTCTAAGCATTTGGAAAAAAACATCCGTAAAATGGTTACAATTAAACAAATGCAGTTAAACAAACTGCATTTAAACAAATTTATTTATTTAAATAAATAAAAAATTACATTTTCCAGGGCTGGATCCAGATTTTGAAGCCATAATTAAGCAAAGAACTGCTGCCTCACTTTCATTTTTCTATGCCATTGCAGCTCTGGGTTGCTGACAGGTGTTCAACCAGAGAACCACACAAAAAATGTGAGGAAGATGACGATTCTTCCTGTGCTCTAAGTGCTTCCCTTGTCATCTCTAAATGGAATGATGGGGACGCCAAAAGCAGATGAGGAGACAGAGGAACTAGAAATATCTTTTGACTTGCATTTCAGGTGATAAATGGATGTGGCACAGGAGAAAGATGATAGAAGACCTGAGTTTAGCTGAGCAAAATAGCTGCTTGAAGCCACTTGACAATATGTTTTGCCTATTTCTCTCTTTTTCTTCATGCACAAATGATTGTGGTGTTGTTTGATTCCCTCCATTCACCCTCCTCCTTTCAGAGATTAAAATGTATTGGTTTTTTTTCTTGTTGTTTTGGGAAGAAGGTAGTTTTTGAAGGGAAGGTTGTGTATAGAGAAGATTATGTATTCCAGTGCCATTTATGTGGATAATTTGGAACTTGTATTGTGCTAAGGTTTGTATTTGCAGGACTCACATTCTAAAGAAATTGAATAGTGCCAGAGAGACTGCACTTCTCTTTCTCCCTCTCTCACACAGTTCTTGTGTGATGCTAATCGGAACATAGCGCATAGTAAATACAGCCTGAACAAAGGGACATATCCTGAGGAGAAGTAGAGAAAATATTGACTAGTTGTTATGAAGAGTGAAGTGTCTATTGTGTTCTCTGAATGGCACAAGTATTGTAGGGAAGAGGAAATCATAGAATTAAAGACAGTCTGTAAGCATAGGAGTAACATGACAATTTAAAGTTTCTGGGACAAGTGTAAATGGTGTTTTCTCTGTTAGTTGATCCCTGATTTTTTTTGTTTTTGAAAACTTGATTTTGAAAATTTACATCCTTTAAACGGGGTTCAGGGAGAAGATATCTCACTCTGCATAGCTTTATCTGTGCTGATGTGTAAGTACACCTTCCTGATAACAGATCACCTTCAAGATCTTTGAAGGAAAATTCCCTTGGCAAAGTGACCTAAGGTTAATGCCTGATAGGAAACTGTTATTCCTATCTTCACAGTACACAAAAAATTACTGACCTGCCTGAATAAGAAATTAATATTTTACTACTAGTTGATTTGCTGGCAAGATATATCTCTTTACCTTGAGAATTTTCTGTTTAAGTAATCTTAGAGCAATTTATTTTTGTTTCTAGCTAAACCTTAACGGTAAAAGTATAGCATAAAATATTTGTGCAGAGAAACTGAACATGTGAAATGTCATAAAGGATCAGAGATGGCTATATTTCCTAAATTACAAGTAGGCAGAGGTTATCTAGCAAAGTTGTAAATGGTACAAGAGAGATGCTGAAAATTGGAGAGATCCTGAAATTGTAAGAAGATAAAGGATAGGTGACCTTGGGATAGCATTGTAGTGACAAAGGGTACAGAAAAGATTTGATGCCTTCTTTGGCTCAGCCTCTGAGCCAAAGAAGGCATACCATATCCTATGTCCAGTGGAAGAGTTTCTGGTAATGAACTCTACTCATGGTAGGGGGAAGATTAGGCAAGGGACTGCTTAAATAAACCAAAGAAGTGTAAGCCTATGGGACTGGATAGTATGTGTTTAAAGATTCTGTGGGAATTGTCTGAAGTCATTGAAAAGCTGCCTTCTGTCATCTTTGAAAGGTTGTGGCCATTTGAGGATGTCCCTGATGACTTGAGAATGGCAAATCCATCTATATTCAAGAAGGATTCAGAGAATGACAGGTCAGTCAGTCCACCCTTGCATCTGAAGGTTATGGAGTAAATTCTACTGATTTTACTTTTCTAGGGATATGAAAAACATGCTGACTGGGAACAGCTTCTCTGCCAGGGCTGATTTTCTTTGACCAACCAGTTTGCCTTTGAGGATGAGATGACTGTCTTGATGGATGAGGGGAGAGCGGAGTATACTCTGACTACAAGACAGTCTTGGACGTGGTCTCCCATAGTATTTCTGCTATCCAAGTGGTAAATACAAGCTCAACAAGTATAAAACTTTTTAGACTGCCAGTAGGTTATGGTCAGTGGCATAAAGTCCAACTAGTAGGTGTTTAATAGCAGTGTTCCTTAGCAGTTATTATGGGGCAAATAGTGATTACTCTCTTTATTAATGAGCTGAATGTTAGAAATGATAAATCCTGATCATGCCTGTATACGACACCACATCATTAGGGAACCAGTCAATACATAAGAGGGTAAGACTGTCATTCAGAGAGAATTCAGTAAGGCAGAGAAATAGGTTGACAGAAATGTCAGAGAGCTCTATAGTGGCAGATGGAAGAAGATAAGGCCGGAAGGAGATCTAAATGTCACTTTCAATTTCTTAAAAGGTATCGATAGAGAAGATGGAGCTAAACTTTTGTCAGAGATTCGCATCAAAAGGGCAAGAAATAACATACAGAAGCTGCAGCAAGGAAAGTTGTAAGTAGATTAAGAGAAAAGTTCTTCCCCATGAGTATTGTTTAACAGTGGACTAGATTGCCCAGAGACCTTTGGAGTCTCCATTTCCAGAGAGAGATAAATTTTAGTTCATGCCTGCATTGAGATAGCTGACATATTCAACAAGACTGTGAAGAAAAAAACTTGGTAATTGCAGAATTCTAGGCTTATAATGTTAGAAAAGACCTGCCAGGTGATTAAGTCAGTCTATCACTTCTCAAGAAGAAAAGGGGATTTGTGTTTGATGCTTACATGCAATAGAGTTTATAAAGACTTTCCTGTTTGTATAAATGTTGGTCAGGAGATATCACAGTTACTGTTTTCTGCAAGGCATTGTAGAACGTCTTTGATCTTTGAAATACAAATTGTGGCAAAACAGGATACCATATTCACAGCTTAACTTTCAGTATAACTAAGGATGGAGCTCATCCTGCTTTTTGAGAAAACTGAATCTGGACCATTAGAAAGACTTGGATATGAAGTTTGAGTAACTCATTTACTGGCTGAAAAGTGCACAAGTTTACAAGTGACTTCTGTCCTAGAACCTTCTCAAATCTGTCCTAGAATATTATCAAATGTATTCAAATACTTTGTTTTAAGGGTTGCAAGTTTTCTCCAAAGGATTTTTGGAACAATTTTTGTTCTGTGTAGTAGTAAATCAATACATAGTCATACGGACTTAAATCAGATGTAGCCTAATTCTTACATCTGACTAAGGTTGTTTTAGTTTTGCTTACTGCAAATAGGCAATCTTTTGAATAACTTAATGCTGATGTTCCATATCATATCTGGTTAGTACAGAAGGTTTTGTTGTCAAATACAGCTATAGTAGAGTTTTAAAACCTGTTTAGAGCATTAGTAAAACTCTGGCCATCGTAAGGACATGAGATAGTCTTTGGTCTTTTCTAAGAATTCAGGATGTATGCTAATGTTTCATGCTGTGACATCCTCCCTGAGGATCAATGTGATGCTGGCATATGTCCCAATAACTTACTGCACGTAAGAGAGCTCTCATGGTCATCACAATCACTAAAAGACATTTCTTTCTCATTTAACTCTCGTGATACCAGTTCTCATGTAGATGAATTGTGTACATGGATACTTGGGTGAATGTTCTGGCAAATGGAAAGATCTTCCGTAGCCCCAGTCACCTAGTATAGATTCACCTCATCTTGCGCTAAGGAATGATTTGTGGTTTGCTATCTTTATTTTACTATAATCCTTACTTCAAGATACGTTACTGTGAAATGAAATTCCATCCGAAAACAATGCCTCTTTAGATCTTATGAAAGATATAAATGCAACAAAAGGGAGAAAAAAAGGGTCTAGAAACCTTATACTAAGACTAAATTGAATTTAATAAGCAAGTTTCACACCTCTCCCTTGTCAAGTTGACTTATCGTGCACTTTCTCAGCAAACAGTCTGTCAAATCTCTTGGGATTTTATGACCTGGGCTTCAACAGCCAGAAGGAACTTCTTGACAAGGCATGCCAACTTTTATAGCCAATCTCATTCTCAAAATATGTCTTCCCAGATCTTATTTAAAGAACAGCTTTTCCACATTTCTGAAGTAGAATCAGTATTCTGTACTTCTATGGGTGCGTAAATGTCAGTTTGACAGGCCAGATATTAAATCCTGCACTTAATCTGGCTAATCATCTCCATGATTCTATGAAGGATGAAACACCTCTGCCCATTAATGGTAGTGTGCACTTGCTAGTATGTACCTATTTTTATGTGCCTGTATATTAACAGTGGTATATTAACAATACCACTGACCACTTGGGACGTATGTTACACAAAAAGTTACCTGGGACACATGCTATAAAAAGCTACATGTGTAGTTTCTACAGACTCTAAAGTAAGAGCAGACAGGAAGCTAAATACTCACTATTGCAAAATTCTTGATAATTGTGACTTACCCTTGAACACCACCCTTAGAAGTCTGTCATAAAATGTGTCTATCAATGTGAAAGTGTAGGAAAAAAAAAGAAGTTAATTTAAAATACATTAGTTTAAGTAAAAATCTTGCTTATGCCGCTCTAATATTATAGGTCAATAGGCGATAAAATCATTGGCAGTCCGTACACTAATTTGCATGAAAAAATTAAGCTGGATTTCAGCATACACTTTTTGACTTGTATCTGAATAACTTCAAAAAATTCAGCATATGATGCAGACACCTGACTGGGTCCTCTTTCTTGCTGGCAGTAAGGCCATAAGTCTGAGGAATTTGCAAAGACTATAGCTCTTTCATCATGTTTGGCCCTGATAATATTCTGTGTAGGTAGAAACTGTTGTTCTAAAGTGTTTTCCTTTTTCTCCTTATTATTATTTTTAAAAGAGATACTTTAACTATGATATCCACAGGTTACTAAAGAAGGAGTATTTATTTTCAAAGTTGCTTTGAAAAAGTCAATTATGACTGCAGGAAACTTCATAGATTGTTCAGTCTGTACATATTAGGTGGCCATTGAAAGATGAATCTTAATTTTCTAATGTTTTGTTTGAAACACCAAGATTTATTTTTTCAAGGATGGATGCTGGACACTGCACAGCTCAGGAAACTGGTAAAACAGCACCAAGCCTATTATTATGCTATTCAGTGTCTCAAATTCAGACTTGGTGATGACAGAAAGTCATTACCATCTGACAACTATTCCATAAATTTACATCAAAGGCAATGATGATGCCAGTCCAGTTCGTTAAGGACATCTGTCCACTTAATACGATCATCTTTATTATTGGTTTAAATTTCAAAGACTGAACAGGAATAGAAAACAACCATTAAAGAAAAGACTCAAGATAACAGAGAGGTTGTGCAAATAAACGCTTACTACTCCCATGTCTCCTGGGAGCTTTCTGGAATCCTTAATTGATTCGCAGACACCTCAGCTTCTCTACAGCACTGAGAAAACTAAAGGCGGTTTGCTTGCTCTTCTCCTTGAAAGAGTCCACAATATTTTCCCAGGAACATAAAAATATTGCCTTCAATCATTGCTGCCACATTTAAGGCTGGAGTGTGAATTGATCGCTTCCAAAAGCAGTAATTTTCTAATATAGAAGTTAAACAGTTTCTAAATCTCATGAAAAAGTTTTCCAACTTCACATTTCCACTGTTGCAGTATAATGTTTCTATGATTACATCTTCAGCATAAGACAGTGATTAGTTCTCTGTTTCAGGGAAAACAGGACATCTGACAAGCTGTCAACACCATATCTTTTAGTACATGTCTTGTGTTCTTTTGTTCTCTGAATAAGCAGCATAAATGTGATGATAGTATAGATATGAGCATAAAAATATCTAGTTTAAATCTCATTCACCCAACTATGTTAAAAATAGGTATGAAATTCAAGAATTTAGGTCAGTTACCTTTAATGCTTGGAAATTTATCTTGTTTATACTACTGGAAAAATAAAACAAAAATATGATATATATATATTTTTCTTTCTAGCCATAAGGGAGAAGGAATTTTGGAGTATTTCATAAAGTAAAACTTTGCAAAGTACGTGAAGATTTTTGTATGATTGACACAGGCTTGATTTATTTTCCTTTTTTTTCTTTTTTACTTTTTTTTCTATTCTTTTTTTCTTTTGCATTTCATTTCCGAGTGAGATTAAACATATTATAACATAAACTGATTGTATTAAAAAGTCATATATGTAGCAGGTATAGGGCAATGACTATTTGGCATTTATTTCAGCAGTTCTGAAGGATATGCAGATGATGATTGGCTTGCTAAATTGTATCTTCTTAAGCTTGTTACTCTGCTGGTATAAACTGATACAGCTCCAAGAAATTCAAAGGGTACGTTTGAATTTTACCTACAGATGCATTATATTAGAGTAGTATACTCTAAGTATTCGTTTTAGGCATATCTGGGCCATGTAATTGAAAGCCGAGGCAAGAACTAAGTATGAAAGCTACAGACTGGCATCATCTTAAATGAGGAAGGAAATGGTAAATGCAGAACTGAAAAATATGTATTACGGCTTTGGGACACCTGAGTGTAGTAAAACTGAATTTTTAGGTATTTGATTTTCCTTGTCCTTCTCTCATGTCCCCAGTCTCCTGTTGCCATGCACACAAACATCCTCCGATTTTCAAGATGCCTGTTTATAGGGTTGTTCTTTCAACCTAATCAAGGAATTGATTTGGGCTAATCAAAAAGGCAGTCAAATAAGGCTTTTTCATTTTTAAGAGAGAATTCTAATCAGAGCTGTAGCACAAGCTAGCAAGTGATTGTGCTAAAACAATAGAAAGCAAAGTGCACCGTAGGACAAGGAAAGGAATAGTTTAAGCTGCTATTGCTACTAAACACTTTGCACTTGAAACAATAGTTTTAGAGGAGTTCCAATGAGCATTTAAGTGCTGCTCTGTGTTCTCAACAAGATACTAACAGCTGCCCACCAATGTGTGAAAGAAAAAACAAGTGGGCTTACTTATCAGAGAAATTCAAATTAAGTGGGAAAAGCAGGTTGGTAGCAGCTGAGTCTTTACTTAGAAACCAGCTGCGTGATATTTTAGAGATGCTGTTTCCAAGCCTCAAAGTGTGAGTCAAGAAATTTGACTCAGAGCCTGACACAAAATAAAAAGCCAAGGATATGAGAAAGTGGCAGACCAGAGGGATCAGGTTTTCTGCCTGTTACCTTGATAGCTTTTTGCAGGTGATAAAGGTGACCTCTGGTTTTAAGCAGCCAAGGGGGTGCACAGCCTGAACTAGGGTCAATATCACAGGAGGAAATAAAAGACATGCTCTGCCCCAGAGTCTAGCACATAAAATTGAATAAGCTGTCAGCTTTATGTAACTATTTACTCTATGGTGGAAATTAGTAGTTACCTTAGCAACACTAGTATCACCTGAGACAGAGCCATGCTGACTGATTTACAGAGATGCATTTACTTTGACAGTGTATTAAGTAACCTTTCTGAATGTTTTACTGTGCTTTTATGAGGAATGAGATGTATTGCAGCCAAGAAAAATGGTTTCCCCAGATTTCAAAGTGCTACATGCTGGTCAGACCCTTAACTGGCATAAATCCAGAAGACTTCATCTCCAATGAAATAATGTTGATTTATTACAATGGAAGAACTAGCTCATCATTTTAAGCAGTGCTGTAGTTTATTACCAGTCACTCTTTTTACTTGTCAGATATGGGGGAGTTTGATTTGCTTCCCACTGTATTTGTAATATCATTGCCATGAAAATGAGAGCCATTAAAAACCTCTGGTGCTATCAGATCTATTGCAGAACTGAAATGTGCCTTTGCTGCTAAACTCAGTTGGTGAGATTAAATTGAGGTCAGCTTGGATTCCCTTCTGTCACAGGATATTTCAAATATTGAGAATATAACACAAGTTATTATTAAAAGCATAGCTTTCTATCAGAAAAATTCTAAATTTGGCCCTGTAATACTTAGTTCATATTACATGCTAGTTGGATTATTTAATCCAATAAAGTTGTGACTAGTGTAAGCGTCCTCACATGCACAGCATACAATCATCTTCAAAAGACACATTGAAGTGTACTGAATCCTATTTTAAAAACTCCAAGCCAAAGCGAATGCCATCTTCTAGGTGAAGTCGATATTAATACCCAATACCTGGAAATTGCATCTTATTTAGATGCTGAATTGGTTGAATTTTTAGCTATTTCAGCTTGTGTTGTGGGTGAATTCTGATACTGCAGATATTCAGGTTACTTCATTATATAAGCACTCTGCATATACTGGAAGGGCTTATCCTTATTTTTTCTCTGTAGTAAAATACACAGATTAGATATGTTCATGTCTTTCTCACTCTCAGTCACTCTGGGGACCTTTCTTAGAAGTCTAGGAAAATCTCTCCTGAGGTGCTCCAGCCCTCTAGTGATCCTTGTGGCCAATATCCTTATGCTCCCGAAGCTGAACATTGTACTGCAACTGGGGCTCACAAGAACAGAGTGGAAGAGTGAAAATCACCTCCCTAGACCTGCTGGATATGCTTATTTGATGCAGACCTTTTCATCCACCAATGCCTCTGTAGTGGAATTCTAAGATCACAACCTGAACCAATGGGTGAGCTATGTGAGTATGTGAGTGCCTGGAGTGGGCGGGGTGTTTAGACCCACCCCTTCTGTCTCCGAGATACTTCCTGTGCAATCTGAGTCTGCGTTGGTCCCTCTTTTCCCCAGCTTTTTCCTCCTGCAGTGCGACGGTTCCGCTCGTCCCTTTCTCTGGACTGTTGCCGGGAGGGGTGAGTTAATTCCTCTTTGATATCTTTTCCTATAGCACCTATTTCTCAAATAAAGGCTCTATCATTGCCCTCATTTGCTCTACAGCCACAGCCCCAAGTCCTTCTCTGAAAGGCTACTCTCAATCTACTCACTGTATTCATATTTGAGATTGCCCCAACCCAGGTGCAGAACCTTGCACTTGGCCATGTTGAACTTCAGGAGGTTTGAACGAACCTACTTTTCTAGCCTGTCAAGGTCCCTCAGCATGACATCTTTCCCTCTAACACATCAACTGCACCACACAGCTAGGTGTCATTCACAAACTTGCTGAGGGCACACTCAATGGCACTCTCTATGTTATGGACAAACGTGCCCACTTCTCAAGTCTAGCTTCAATTACATTTTTAACTTGAATATCTGTTGATGGCACAGAATCTTGTTTCAACACCTTTTTATTTTTATGAGAGGTCTAAATCAAGATTGTTTAGTACTCCTAGCAATTTCTGTACCTGAACTCTCTTCTAATATGAAAACTTGATCTTCACTTTTTGAATTGTTTAAAACTTTCTTTGATTTATTCATAAGATCATTATTATTTTTCCATTCCTGTATTCAACTTGCTGTTCTTTCCGTAATATTTTATTAGATATGGAAACCTCTTGTTTTGTGTCACATATTAATAGAATTGTCCGGTGAATGCTTATTTGCCACTACCTCTGATCTTTTTTATCTATGATTAATAATGCTTCGATTCTTCATCTAATATGTTCTGTTCTTTTCCTAATACACTGAAGAAATATCTTCCTTCCATGTTCATTACAGCTGTGGGTTATGTTGTTATTATTTTTTAAACCTAGGGTGGTCATCTTGGTTATTGTCTTCTTCTAAAATTAATATTTAAAAAATACTTTTGTAACATAAAAAGGAAAAATATGCAATACATTTTCAAATGAATTGATTTGTGATCAATATAATTGTGTCAAATTCTAAGACTGATAAAATATTTTGTACATGTATTTTCATTGGGAATGGAAGTTAAAATCTTAATGGAATTTATCTGTCCAGGTTTGGTATGTATTTCTTTTTTTCAGTTATTCCAGGGTTTTATTTGGGTTGCTTTTGGTGTTTATGAGTTGTTTCTAGCATAACATTATATTATTTTTTTTTACTGGTTTACACCTTCTTGTTGTTTTCCGTATTCTGATTTATTTTGCATATGTTGCTATTACCTGAGACAAGATCAGGTTTTGTTTAGCTTGTAGTTATTCTTCGTATCTCTATTCATTAAGAATGACTTGAAATATTAAGTGAGGTTCTCAGTGCTGTATGGCACATCTTTGATTTGTTTTGTTTCATTTTTAAATGATTTAAAAGATTATTAATGACATAGCATGGCCTTGGAGAAATGGTAGGAACAGATGAATATCCATTCCCTTGTTATGATAATCATAAGGAAGATAAGATTATTTAAATGTATCTGCTTGGGAGTTGACTCCTGGAGTCAGCGATCTAGTTTGTATTCCTCTCACCATAAGATATTTCAAGTGTTTGTGAAATGCATAAAGTGGGTTCATTCCTGGATTTATTACCGTATCACTAAAAAACTCCTGAGCAAGAAATCTGATACTGGTGTTTATGGCTCTCCTTTAGCTCACAAGTTTTTCTCTTGGGTAAGAGAAATAGCTCTCTTCACCTCTAATTTTCAATTTAAATCCATCATGGACACCCTTTTCTCAAATATTATTCTCGTACTATTCATGCTTTCTTCTGTACTCAGGGGTTCGTCTCTCAAATGGGCTTTGGCGCCCCTTACACTGAGATGATATAATGCACTGTGGAATCTGAAGTAATTACTACTTTACTTCTTGAAGTAGATCTTAACAAAGACCTCTTATTTGTTTACACTTCATTAAATTTAACATGTAGAATACATACACACACAGTAGTATATCTCTTTGTAAAATGAGAAACTGAGATGCAAACTGCTTTCAACTTGTAGAAACAATCTTCAGGGAGCACAGCTGGTGCTTCTGAGCCATAGTTCACTGACTTTCAGCCACCAAGCCTCCTGCAGAACACTGAGAATTCAGAAGTTGGACACTTTCCCTCTGAGCTTTCTATTGCTGGGTTTGCTGAGAGTTTATACATTCTCTCTTCTTCTGGCAAGCTATATTATAAAGGGGCTACCATGTATTGAAGTTGTCATAAGTTACACTGAACTGTAAGGAATTACTTAAAACACAGTGAGCTTGCAAGCAAATCTTGTTGGGGGAAAGAGTTCTGTTTGTGACAGATGACATCTTCTGATTTGCCATGAGGGTGGCAGGAGGGGTCTGGAGAATGGATAAATATGTGAATTCTAGTGTATCTAGCCCTGCAATGCTATGAGGACAAAATAAATACACATGAAACAAGGAAGATAGTGGGTAAAATTAGAACGTGTAACAGTTCTAGAAAAATAAATAATCAGAGATTTGTTTTTCTAGTTGTAAACACATGGGTAGCAGTAACTGTTCCACATCTGAAAGTAAAGGTTGAAATCAACCTTAGGCACAGAGGAAGAAAAGCAAACAGTTTTTGGACCCTATGGGTTTCTCCCATAATAGTTCCCTTGGAATTGTTTCTTTCCTGATAGGAGGAACTAATCTTTATGTACAGGAGCAGTGCCTGAAGAAATCATTAGGGCAATGAATATTTCAGAAAGAGCATGGGGAGCACTTCAGGGAGAAAGGCATATCAGCAGAAAACATGTTCTAAAGAAGTTTATGGCATTTTAAATCATTTCCTGGCCTCTTTTTTGCATATGGAAGATCATTATATTGGCAACATCCATGCATCACAGTTTTGAAAGAGAGATGGAATTTTCCCTACTATAAGGGGAGAGAGGTATTGATAGCTGCACAAGAAATGTATTAATATCTCTTATCACATTCCCTGCAATAGTGCTTGGATTTTTTTTATCATTTTTATTTTATTTATTTATTTATTTATTTTGTGGTGGCAATGATGAATGTCCAAATGGCAGGGATAAAAAGCTAGATCCAACCAATCCAGGGATGACTGGGTGAGAATATGCTTCTGAACACAGGAGGAGATTGCTGATCACATTCTAGTGAGTGAGCTGTCTCACGTAGCTCTTCACCTGGTCCATTTTCACACACATGCCTGCAGCTTAGGGAAGCCATGCTCCTGGGTCTCCTGCATTTTTAGGACTAGGCAGGCTAGGAAGAGGACAGTGACTTTTTTTTCCTTTCTGGTCTTTCCAAGGAAGGAAAACAGAAGGAAAGAAGAGGAGGTAGTCACAGTTTTTTTTTGTATGTGGGTTGCCTGCCCACACTGCACAGCCTCAAAGTTCCTTTTTTATTATTATTTTTTTATTATTTTTTCTCCTGTCACCACAGAAAGTAGATTGGAGGTATACAAGAAGCTGGGAGGAGACTCAGCTTGGTCAGCTGACCCAAAAGAATCAAGGGGATGTCCCATACTATAATGTCATCTACAAATGCCTTGGGAAAGAAGATTTGTGGTTATTGTATTTATCTTCCCATGAAACTTAAGTCTATAGAGGACTGCTTGCTGGGAAATAGCTAAACATCTGCCTACCAATGGGAAGTAGTGACTGAACTCCTCCTTTTGCTTTGTTTGTGTGTGTAGCTTTGCTTCACTTAAGAAACTCTCTTTATCTCAACACATGCCACTGGAAGTGAGATTAATGAGTGACTGGTTGTGAAAAAGAGGGTCAAACTACTAGAAAAAGTCAAGATTTTGCCAAACAGGTTGCCCTGTGAATACAGCAGCTCCTACCTTCTGCTGAGTTAGAAACTTCTGCTTCATGTATAGAAAATATATGTGTCACAGCTCAAGGCGACAGCAGAAGGAACCTCTCATTACAGGGGAAGGGGAGAGAAACTGTCCTGAGATGAAACCTCGCTAAAAAGATTTTAAAACAAATTTTAAAAAATGAATAAGAATAAATTTCTGGGGCCAGATATCATTCACCCATGAATATGAAACTGTTGAACTGCTAACTGTGGTTTGCAATATATTCTTTGCATCAACCTCAATACCTAAGGAAAGAAAAGTGGCAAGCTTGACAGAAACTTTAAAAAGACCCCCGGAGCATCCCTGGTTAATATAAACAAGTAAATAAGATTTTCATGAGAATAAAACTGATAGGAACTGTGAAATAAAGAGAATTAATTAGCAGACCCATGAATAAGTATGACTCAGTGGAAGAAAATGTGTTGGTTTTTTTTTTTTTTTTTTTAATAAGAGAAAGCCATTTCTTCCTCTATGTGAGATAATGTGCAGATGCAGGTGATTCAATCAGTGTGATTTACCTAATTAGGCAAAACACATCCTGAAAGGCATGAAACTATCATTAGAAGGTGTCTTTGTTGGCCGATAAATAATTAAAAGTTTAGGTTTTGTAGTGTAAGTTCAGCACCAATGAGACTCCAGATCCTTTGTTTGGGATTAAGGTACTCAATATGCAAGCATATTTTGAATCTGAAGTAAGGGATGAAGTGTTACTTTAAAGATGATTATGTTATGCTGACCTGTAAAGATTCATTCTGCTCTGAGCACATCACTAAAACAGTAGTAGAAAACTCAGTATCAATACATGCTTAGTAGTAGATACTCCCAGTATAGTGTACGTTTCTATATGCATGCATGCATTCCTTTACAGCCTGATGATCTCTAAATAAGCTATCACACAGGAGAGACTTTAGATTGCTACGAAAGTTAGTTTTCCGAAAAGTCAAAAAGCCCTGTTACCCCACTCTATATATTTCTGATATACCAGGGATTTGAATATTGTGTGATGTTGCATGGAAAGGGAGCATTAGAATTCAAAAGAGTAGACAAAGAACAATAATATGGCTTTCACATGAGAAAAGACAAAATAGACTAGGACTCCTATATCACAGACCGCAAGTGTCTGATGTGCAGCTATAACTTAAAAAACATTAATCAAAATATTGAAAAGATGTATAGGGAAAAATACATAACTGTTATGGAAGAAGTAGGGAACTTCATTGAAGTTATTGCAATATAAGATTAAAGCAAGTGCGTATTAAGCTTAAACTGTGGAAAGCATTACCATACAATTCTGTGGATGCCTGCATACAAATAAGTTCAAAAATGATAGGAGCACTGGCAATTGTGAAACTTTGTGGGTCTGAAAACATACGGATCTTTCAGGTTGGGTCACACGAGGCTGAGAACAGGAAACTCAAAAATATCAAAAAGGACTTTGTTTCCCTTGGTAAGGTGTTGAAGGGTTCAGGAGCAAAGGTGGCATTCTTCTCAGTCTCCCAGTGGGAGACTGGCATCTAGGCAGGAGGAGGAGAACTGACCAGCTGAATGACTGATTGCAAGAGTGGTGTCATGCCCAAGGCTATGGCTTCTGTGATATAGGTAACAGCTCTCATAAACCAGGAATGGTGATGTGGTATGTTACACAATTGACTCAGAGGGATGAGAATATACTAGGTAGCAAAGCTAGCTGGGCTCATTATGAGGGCTTTAAACTAGAGCTGTTAGGGGAAGGGGATGTACTGCTGAGTGATAGAGAAGAGCCAGAGAATGCTGTCACTCTAGGAAGAAGCGGGGGAGAAGACCTCAGATTTGTCCCACAGGCTTGTGGGAGGGCTCCTTTAGGAAGGCAGTGCATCTGAAAGCCCAGCTAAAGTGCTTCTTTACCAGTGTACACAACATGGGAAATAAGGGGAGTTAGAAACCTTGGTGCGCTTGGAAAACTTTTATCTTACTGCCATCACAGAAGCATGGTGGGATGGTTCACACAACTGAAACACCACCATTGAGGGCTATAGCTCATTTTTTAGAAGTGATAGGCAAGGTAGGAGGGCTGGGGGAGTTGCCCTCTACCTTGAGGTAGGCAGACTGCAAGGAGATCCCTCTGAAAAACAGCCAGGAACAGATGGAGAGCCAGTGGGTTAAAATTAAGGATGGGATTGATAAAGGACAGCTGGTGGCTTGGATCTACTACAGGCCACCTGATCAAGAGAAGCCTGCTGATGAGCCTTTCTGCGTCAGCTACAAGAAGTTACATGCTCACAGGCACTCATTCTGATAGGGGATTTCAACCACCTGGATATCTACTGGCAAGACTATACAGCAAGTTATAAGTAATCCAGGAGATTCCTGGAGTCCACTGATGATAACTTTCTTTTTTAAGTAGTGGGAAGACCAACCGGAGATGAACAGCTGCTGGACCTAGTATTTACCAAAGCAGAGAAGATCATTAAAGACATTAATCAGAGGCAGCCTGGGCTCTAGTGACCATCTCTGTTTGAGTTTGTGATCTTGAGGAACGTGGGCCTAGGAAAGAGTGGGGTCAGGACCCTGAACTTCAAGAGAGCAAACTTCAGATTGTTTAAGGAATTTTAGAACAAGATTTCTTGAGAAGAAGAGACAAAGGAGTGGAACAAAGTTGGCTGCTGTATAAGGATGTCTTTCTGAGAGTCAAAGAGCTCTCCATCCCCCTGGATAAGAAAGCAGGCATGGCTTGGTAAAGTCCTGCTGGTCAAACTGAGGGAAAAGAAGGACATGTACCAGCAGTGAAAGCAAGGGTGTGTCACCTAGGAAGAATACAGGGATGCTGTCTGGACTTGCAGAGATGGGATTGGGAACGCCAAGGCACAGATGGAACTGAACTTGGTGAGGGATGTTAAAAACAACATGAAGAGATTATACAGGTGCCTAGGTCAGAAGAGACAGGCTAAGGAGAGCTTATGTCCCCTGCTAAATGGCAAAGGAAAACTGGCTGCAACAAATATGGAGAAGGCTGAGGTGATCAGTGAGTTCTTTGCCTTAGTCTTCACTAGCAGCCAGGATTCTCACGTCCCTGAACCTGTACATCTAGGTGGGAGCTGGAGGAGCAAACTCTCCCTGACTTTAAGGGAGGAGCAAATCTGAGACCAACTAATGAGGCTGAATGTGTACAAGCCCATGGGGCCAGGTGACGTGCACCCCAGTGTCCTAAGGGAGCTGGCTGAGGTGGTTGCTGAGCTGCTCTCCATCATATTTGAAAAGTTGCCGTTGTCAAGTGAAGTCCCCAGGGACTGGAAAAAGGAACACATCATTCCCATTTACAAGAAAAGGAGAAAGGAGGATCAAGGGAACTACAGGCCCATGAGCCTCACATCTGTGCCTGAGAAGATCATGGAACAAATTCTACTAGAAGACATGTTAAGGCACATGAGGGACAAGCAAGTGGTCCGAAACAGCTGGCTTCACTGAGGGAAGTTTGTGCCTGACTAATCTGGTGGCCTACTGTGATGGAGCGATAGCACTGGTGGACAAAGGGAGAGCAACAGATGTCACCTACCTGGACTTCTGCAAGGCCTTTGACTCGGTCCTCCTCTGTATCCTTTTCTCTAAATTGGAGAGGTATGGATTTGAAGGGTGGACTATTTGGTAATTAAGGAATTGGTTGGAAGGTTGCAGCCAGAGGGCTGTGGTCAGTGGCTCTATGTCCAGGTGGAAGACCATACTGAGCGGTATGTGCTAGGTGTCCATCTTGGGTCTGGTACTCTTTAACATCTAAATTTGTCATATCTACATGGATCTCCAGATTGTTGGTTAGGATTGCTAAGATGTGAGAAAACGCGTTTTATTTGCTTTGATTGTAGCCGCCTCTCTGAAGATAGGAAGGTTGTTCTTTAAGACATTCTGCTGTAATGTATAATCTCAAAGATATGTATTATTAATATTATACATGCGTTATATTATTTTACTATAACAGACATATTTTTTAAAAAAGCTATTTTCTTTACTTATGTGCATACATGTGTATATAAATGTGTGTATATAAATCTTAGGAGGAAAAGTGGGAAAAGAAAGGGCAAAGGTTTCCGAACTAAAGTAAAAAAGACAAGATTTCCCACCTGTGAGAAGGGATAAAGGCCAAGACTTTCTAAAGTAACAACTTAACAAGGAGCTCCCCAGGCTATAATTAAGCATCTGTCTGCTTTGCTGTGGTGCCAGGCTCTTAGGAGAAATCATGTTGAGAGGTTGGCTGCTCAGTGCTCTTCAAGGCAAACAGGTGCCTAAACATGGCCTTTGGGAACCCAACTTCAGAATCTATATTTAAAATTCTTGCCCAAAAAGCAACACTCTTTGTGAGAGGTTTCTAAGAACATTTGATCCTTATTGTGATTTTGACTGGGGGGAGGGAAAGTCATACATGGAAACTCTGGAAAATTAAAAGTTTACTTTTTCTAAAAAATATCAACTGTAAGATTCTCATGTTCTCTTCATCTCTCTTTCTGTCGCAGGACAAGTATCTATCTTGCAAAAGCAAGCTTCCAGTGTTGCCTTACAAAGCAAAGATATGTCTTTCTGTGATAAATAATTTGCAGATTCCAGCTCATCAGAGAGCCCAAAACCTTTGTCTTATGCTAGTGTAACTTTGGTGGTATTTTCCCGGACTCAGGATTAAGTTTACTGAAGCAAAAAAATGCCGATCTGTCTGATCTGTTTCAACAGTATTGCTAGACAGAAAGATGATTCATCACTGTTCCTTCCACTGCAGTATCTCAAGTGAGCAGTAAAGAGTGACCAAACTAACTATCAGATGGGGAAGAGCAGAAGTTGGAACGGTATTTGCCTTGCTCACTTTGTACTTGACTATACATCCATGCGTTCTTGTCTAAAGTTGCAGAAGTTGCTGGAGCATTTAATTACTTGAATTCCAATGAGTTGAAACTACTTGGTTCAGGAGATAGCATAATAAAGTATTCTCCTGTGGTGACTATATCATTTTTTTAAGCTTTACTGACAAGCTAGAAATAGTTACAGATTTTAAGTGTTGCCAAAGATTATATTCAAAAAACATGGGAAACTTGAGCCTACATTTTCTGTGACACCCATGATCCTTCAGGAGTAGCAAAAGATAGTACGTGCTTCCTAGGTAGCTGTTTAATTATCTGGCTGACTACACACAAGCTTTGGCCTTGTCATAGTCACTGTAATAAACTGCACTAGTTATTAAGGCACTAAAAGGGGACAGTTTGGGCTAAGTCCTCCTGCTCCTGTAGCACAAGAAATGGGAAGACGGATGTCACATTACCTCCTGCTGTTTGGTACTTGAAGTATAGACTAGCTTCATCCCAATATCAAGGTGACAGGGAGAATCAGAATAGCCAAGAGTCTCAGGGAAGAAGAAAATGTAAAAATATTGTACATTTGAAGCATGCATTTCCCATGTTTGAAGAAAATGAATGTCTTCTAGCTTTGTATAATTGGGGTCACTGGAGTGTCTGGTGTCCAGCTAAGCATGCAGCTACCATGTGTCAGTAATTACAAATAATTCATTCATGATTGTGCCACCTACAGTGTTTGTGTGGGTTTTTCTGCTATTTGTTCATTTATTTTTAAACTGATTTTTTATATATAATTTTTGTGAAAGTGTGAAGGATTTCCATGTATTAAAAGAAAAAGGGCATGGAATTTGAATACAAATCCAAATGGAGAAAAACATCCCCAAAGAAATCCAGGTAGTCAGTGACTCATGTAGAATATTGCTTGACTTCTGAGCATGCAAGATCACGTGTGGGATGTGGCTTAAACAACTCTCAGTTTTCTATGTCTCTCTATAGATAAGGTTGTCAAATCTAGAATAGAATATATGATTTATTTTCATTCCAGGGTAGAAGTAGTCTTTTTGAGTTTTGGTATGCAATTGATGAGCACTTGTCAGTCATTTGTAAAAAGTCAAAAAAAAAAAAAAAAAAAAGAGCACATACTTGGGCCCAACAAAAGTGGAATTAGAGTCACGGGCCTGGGTTTTTCTCTGCATTATGATTTAAATTGGTCCATTTATTCTGTTAAATTATATAACTTTGTATTTTGCACTACTTTAAGTAAGGAAAGGTCATACTGTTGAAATAGGAACACAAATTCTCCACCTGTATCTGAATAATTCTCCTCAGGCTTCCACGTAATTATATGCTGTAGACTATCTAAATATGATTATTTATTTATTTATTTTTTTTGCCAACTGGGAGATCATCTGAGCTCCAGCCTGACAATCCTAATTTGTACCATGGAATTCTTTCACTTGAAATTTTCAGTTTTCCAAGTTTACCTTCTTTTTAAGACAAAATGTGTTCTTGTGTTTGTACAACTTCTCTATAATGACTGAAAAGGAGCTGCATGATAATAAATGTTAAGTTTGAAGAATGGCTAAGAAAACAACAGCAACAGCATAAGCTGTGAACTTTTTCATATTGCTTTCATTTTTCTTGAGAAGGAAAAGTGGATAGCAGGAGATCTAAAAGCCCTTGAAGATTTGTCTGATACTTAATCATACAACTAAATATCATAGTTGAAGAGATGTACTTTTATTCAAGTAATTAGACAAATCATGCCCAAACCATATAGGAAGAGCTGTAATAGCTTGAATTTTCTGTTTCTTGAATTCTTTAAAACTAAAAAGGATATTGCTAGATAGAATGAAGCACAAGCCATAGTTTTGTCTTTGCATCCAATAATGAACTGGATAGCTCTTTGTATGTTTATTCAGCTCCATTGAAAACTGCAACAAAGCTGCCCCTAGGTATGTGTGTGCCAGTGCTCTCAGAAGCAGTTCGCTCTGTGCAGTTTCTACACGAACACAGCCGTTCTAGATACCATGGCTCTAGGAGACCATCTATTGCTCCTGACTGGTCCCAGGTTAGTGTCTGCCATCTTTTTGGTTAGCATTGAATGGAAGTGTCTCAAAGGACTACCAGGACATGAGAATTGATTATTCAGAGCTGCATTGTCTTTCACCCATTTTTTCAAAAAGAAACATAGAACTTGGTTTAAGCTCCTTTTACAGTACAGATGAGCCAGTGCACAGGGTTGTGCAATGGGAATGTAGTAAATTACTGTCAGAAGCAAAGAAAAAGAGAGGAAGGCTTGTGTTAATGATCAAATGTTTCTATTATGATGCCTACTAGAGTTACTTCTCTACTGACGAGGTTTATGTGCTGCTCCTTTCTCAGAGCTTTGCTTAAAGTCCTAATTTAACCACACATGCATTTCTTTTGGCGAACATATTGATATGATTGGGCTGATAGTATTGTTTTTTTTGTGGTAGAAGACCTCAGTGAGAGGTGGTATTGTGCAGTGTGACTTTATATAGTGCCTGCCTATTTCCTTAATATATTTACTTTCACTTCTAATACTATTTTGGAAAGACAAATACTATAATCCATGGCTAATTATGAGGCCAGACTAATTCTGTCATGTCAGTACTTTCTTAATCTCTTTCTAACCAGATTAAAGCCCTTAATTTAGAGGCTATTGACATTGCAGATTGCAGCATTCCTAGGGAGCTGTTACAGTTTATCATGTCATAGAAGTTATTGTAATTTTAATAGCTATTCATAACTTTTTCAAAGCGTAAAAAGATTCCTTCTCAGGATGAAGGATTCCAAAAGCACATTTTAGCAAAATATTCATCTGTCAGATAATTAAAAGTTTGGACTCATCTTTTTGCTATTTAAGCTCAAAAATATGAGAACTACTTTCTTAAGAACTTTCTGCAACTTTAAGCCTCAAGGAGTCGAAGCATAAATGTTAGTAGCTCAAAACAAAATCAGGGCACTATTTTGGTATAGTTATTGGAACAGCCAAAGTGTAGGAGGGCTGTCTTAAACATGGAATTTACTTTTTGTATTCTACCCCAACTGAAAAATCATGATTTACACCTGACAAGTACACGCTTTGATCACAGGCTGACTGTGTGTTACTAATGGGATATTCTGAAGTGAAAATATAAATGATGCCTTAGGTTGTATCAGGAAAAGCTTTCTAGGGAAGATGAAGAAAATGTAATTACAAAAATGTTCTTCATCTTATTCCTTGAATCAGCAAGCATGGCCAAGTTTTGCTGTTATCTCTGCCCTGAAATGTATTTAAATAATTATCAGTAGTTTTAAATATACTTTCATTTCATGATTTTGTTAATTCCCTTTTATAAGCTCATTTTTTTCTCTTGACCAGAACAATCCATTTTTAAAACACTTGGTTTGTGAGTGTGTATTCCTGATGATGCCAAAGTCAGTTTTGAACACAAATTAAATTGCTAACTTGACTGTGAAAGGTTATGAATGCTTTGTACTTAGTCTTTGTTTAGAACATCAGCAATTGGCACACCACCAATATACTGTATATCCTCATTTGAATCTGCTATGGCCAAAGCATTTGTCTTCTCACTTGGCTTATTCCACCAAGATCAGTATTCTTGCTCTTATCTTAAGAAGGAAGGCTATATTTGTTCCAATTGAAATGCTTATTAAATCTGTTTTAGCGTGGATTAGTTTATTTCCCTATGTCAGGTTTTAGCCTAAAGGAATTGCTTCTGTAAGTTTATTTCCAGATGTCTTATATGTGTTTGCAGAAATGTTTTCCTCTTTAAATAATGTCTAAAGCTGTTGTACAACACGTACAGTACAATACCTTTAAAATGTAGGCTCTGTGATTTTCAAATATCAATGGACAATTGATGACAGAACAGTAGAAATGATTAATTTAGCTCAAAGAATGGAACTTAAAGAATATAAAGCTATTCTTCATGTCTCAGACACAAAATATTGAATCAGATTTTTCCATTATTAGCTGTATAAACTTTATACTGTTATCTGCACAAAATGTTCTTATACATACATCAATCAGAGATGTTGTAATCTGAGAAATAATGGTCCTAACTTGTTTCATAGGAAAAAGCTACAATGTTAAAAGCTATATTCTTTAATATCATCTACAGCTTGGGCTGTTTTTACCCTTTAGGTTTTGCTTTCCACAGAATCACAGAATTGCAAGGGTTGGAAGGGACCTCCAGAGATCAAGTCCAATGTTGCTGCAAAGCAGGCCCCCTACAGCAGACTAGGCCTCCTACGCAGGTAGGTGTCCAGGCAAGTCTTGATTATCTCCAGAGAAGGAGGTTCCACAACCTCCCTGGGCAGCCTGTTCCAGTTCTCCATCACCCTTAGTGTGAAGAAGTCAATGACATTTCCCCTCATCCTGTCCCCACAGACCACTGAAAAGAGGTTGGCCATGTCGATTTGGCTCCCACACTTAAGATATTTATAAACATTAATAAGATCCCCTCTCAGTCTTCTTTTCTCAAAGCTGAACAGACCCAGGTGACTCATCCTTTCCTCATAAGAGAGGTGCTCCACAGCCTTTATCATCTTTGTGGCCCTACGCTGGACTCTTTCCAGGAGATCCCTGTGTTGTTTTTTTGTTTTTTTTTTTTTTAGGCTGTTAACAAGAGGGGAAAGCAATGAGGAGGACAGGAGGAAGAAAACAGAAATTACTGCACTCATATAAAATGCTAGACTAAGAAAATCTCTCAGCTAATTGTTTGTAAGATGGACTAGCTACAGGGTTATAAACTAATTAGGATATAAATCACACTGTGTGATAGGATACTTACTTAAAAAAAAAAAATCTAACCTTTATTACCAAGCACATTCTGCTTTACAGATCAAAATTAACATTTAAATTCAGCCTACTGACTTCTCACCAAAAACCTAATTCTGTTACCAGGATTATGCACATTCTTTTTTTAAACTATGCTTTTTCTCTTTTTATTTTGTTCACTCTCATAATTTTCAGAGCTGTTTCTCTGTCATATAGATGCCAGTTACAATTCTCTTGCCAATTTAGACTGGATGTAGATAGAATCCTAGTATCAACAATCCACTGATTCTTTATGAGTGGCTGTTTATTGCATGTTATCCATTCCATTAAATTCTTAAGTTGTTAATTCCTTTTATAGTTTATATATAAGGTAACAAATCACCAAAGTCCAATCATGCACCAAGGTGCATGGTGTAGCTAAGTTTGTGTGCAAACAAGACATTGGGACCGTGATATTGGATTCATTGTATTGAGAAGCATACCCTTCTCTACTGAAAGAGGCTACATGATGGCACCTGAATCAAGCTAATTGTGTATGCTTGTAGACTGGTGCTGCTACAGCAAGTGACATCCACAGAGCAGTTAAGACATAGGAACAAGGTAAATTAGGAAACCCAAGAGGTATGAATCAGTAAATTAGCAAAATTGAAAGCAAAAACAATGAAGTGATAATGGTCAAAATGGTGTTTGCCCATTTCTACAAAATCAGGCGTGAGACTTCATTGCTAAAACTTAGCCAGTGCCAATTGAGATGCCCAGGGTACGCTGTCTGGCCTCCATCTGTCCGTAGCTTCTAGAGTGTCAGCTCAGATGTAGTGATGTAGCTAGAAATGTGAACCAGAAGAATAACAGTCAGGCTGAGACACAGAGAAGACCAAGTCAAAGATGTTACTCTGGCTATAACTCTATTGGCAAGGATGGTGGTAGTGTTTTGAAACTACAGGACTGCTAGTACCAAGGGTGATAGGTCAGAATGGCCTTCAGTCTTCCTGTTGCCACAAGAGCAGTAGCATCTGTAAATTTCAGATCTCTTACAAGATTGGAGTGTATCAAGGACCATCCTGAGCCAATGTTTTGTATCAGATCAGGGCGGTTAAACTCCACTGCTTCATGAATACTGCTATTTTTTATAGCCAGTGGCCTGGAAATAAAGTCCTGTGGGACTACTGCCACATCCAGCTGAATTCTGCCTCATCGATACAAATAATGAGGTAAGTGTTAGAATTTGGATTTATAGGCATACACCTTAACAAGCTTGCTGCCTTACCTGTATAAAAAAGTAGCTGTATTCCCATTTTCACTTGTTTTAAAGTTTTTTAGAGAGGATTAAGTAATGAGGAAACTTTCAAACCAAGTGAGTTTTACAAAAATTCATTTAATCCAACAATTACATGAAGTACTGCATCTCTAATATTATAGTTGCCATGGTAATGCCTGGTTTGTTATTTATTACTAAAGTAAGTTGTCTCCAAAGTCTGCCACCAGTTTCACACTGCAAAAGGATGAATTTTATTCTGTAGACCTTTTTACATGCATTCACTTTTAGTACACACTAATTAACAAACTATCACACCTTATTTATTATATTGTGAGTGATTGCTATTTTTTAATCTCCATTCTTGTTCACAAATACTTCTGTACCCATGTTGAAATTATATTTTCTTCCTGTTGGTAACAAAAATACATATAATGCTTTCAATATGTCTGTCTTTACCTTGTGCTTATTCAAGATTACTCACCACACATTGCTATATATTTTGGGCTTGGATTAGCTTGCTTAGACTTTTGAGTCTCATTGTGATGATAAAGGCATTTTCGTTGCTATTCCTGTGATTTCAGGAAGCCTCTCTTCTCTTTTTTAGATTGAATCAGTTGTGGAAGTTGCAGTGTAACTATTTGTGTTTTACATCTGATGGATGTCTTCAGTTTATCTGCTCTCCAGAAGACTTCCAGAAGACACAGTATGTTCTTTAGAATATATTTTAAAGACTTTCCTCATAAGAGCAATGAGTTCTAGGAAAAGTTCTAGGAACATCTCTAGAGAAGGAGGGGAGATATTGGAAATTATTTTTGTGTTAGTGCTGGTCAAGCTACTGTGGCCAAAATATTTCAAGTTTATGAAGTATTTTGTTAAGGGCTATTGTATGCCTGGTGTCACCATTGCTGCACCTATGACTTCCTAGGTAAGCAAAAAAACGTGATATTTCAAACAATATCCCTGGAATATGAACAGGCATACATTTCTTACACCCTTATTAAAAAAAAAAAAGCAAAAAACACCAACCACACATTTCTGTTGCTGATTAACGTCATCAGCAAAATTGAGATCTTTTAAATACTTAAATGGTTTTTGCCAGTGAAATGTGTAGTTGTAATTTATGATCATCTTCCTCTTGACTCAGACAGTAATGCAAACAGTAGCAGGGCATAAGAAAGACTTGCTTTACTCTTTCACTTTCTCTGCTAATTCTTGGATGCTGATTATCACGTGGATACAATCAGTAAGATCATAAAAGACTCAGAGAATTTCAGTTGTTTTCCTAGCACTGCACTTGCATTTTTATTTTTTAAATCTATTTCTCATGCAGCCTTTGAGAAATGGCAGTACCTCCTGTCATAAAAATTATTTATCATTCTATAGCTTATAAAGAGACTTAAAATGTATCTTTTTTTCGGGAGGTTATCTTTTCAACCTGCAAAACTCAAATTATTTCTGTTTTACTGAAAGAGTTGAACAATCAAATAATCAAAAATTATGCATCACATCGTCAGAAAGACTAACTATACAGACAGATAATCTTTAGATATTTGTATATAGAGGAAAATAGACCCATACGATAAGCTCAGTTATCACCTTATTAACTGTCAGTGAATACTGACAGTTGGAAGTTTTCCTCAGAAAGTGTATGTAGACGTCTGTAATTTCTGTTCTCCAGTCTGCTCTCAATGCAGCCATCAGAGTTACAAAATACATAATCTCCAGTGACGTCATACCTCTGGCCTATGTGTGCTGCAGTGTTTCATTTTTTATATATTTTCAGAGCATTGCAGCTAAGAACAGAATGCAGTATTTGTTTTTTGATATTTTGTAATAGACAATAAGATACCTTTCATTTGGAGATCATTCATGTAGCTCCTTCTATTTGGAAAAGAAAATTCAACTGACGTCACTCATCTTTACTTTCCTCTTTATCTTTTCTAGAGTTTTGTTCTTAACATCAATTTTGGTAGCCAGCAAAAGACAGAATATGTTAAAATCTTAAGCAAATCAAATCCAATTACAAAATGAGAACAATGCTGCAAAGAACAGTTTTTACTTGGAGTTTTCACTAGAAGGTAATGATAGCATAATTTGAAGAAAAAACTGAATATTTGTGGATACTAGTTCTTTATGAAGATATTTTGCAATTTCCGAATTAATCTCTATTGTAAACATGTGATATCATGTATTTATATCTGATGCATAATTGTATGAATCCTTCTTTGTTTTTCTGGCTCAAAGCTTGCTTCCTGAGGTGTTTCTTGTGATAAGACTCTAACTGATCTATTGAGGAGGCAAATAATGGGTGCTACTGTGTGAAAATCAACATCACTTTGTGGACGTTTGAAAGCACCTTCCTCCAGAGCTGTTTGCCTCCGGAAGAGAGTGCTCAGGAGTGTTTGTTTACTGGTGGAAGATCTTGCCTGTGTGTAAATAGCTCCAGCTTGGTATGGGAAAACTGGGGAATGATACCATCGTGTCCTGTGAAAAACAGGATGCAGGTGGGCATCCCTGCTCCCTCTTATCTGCTGGCAGTGCCCGGAAGATGGGAACAAAGGAGTTTCTACTGAGATCCCAGAGCCGGGAGCTGCCACTCCAAGGAGAGCTGACTAGACCACTTTGGACTTATAAATAAGTTTGTACTACCATCAAAAAAGTTGTCGTCGTCATCAATGGAACAACAATGCCCAATGACCCACCACTACTGAAGATCAATGACTGAACTACGAACCACGCTGGATCCATGGTGGTGACTGTCTCCCTCTTGCTTCCTATAAAGACTCCTTGCTTCTATTTCCTATCTTTTCTATCACCCTTCTTCCCTTCCCCATCTCCCTGATTAAGATTTGTAATAAACTGGTTGGACCAACATTTGAACCGTTGTTTCTTAATCTCACGCTGGGTATACATATATATAAAAGAACCACATCTCCCTCCTATAAATTGAGCGAGACAATAATTTACATTGCAAGAGTGTCAGTATTAATGCTCTTAGCATATTTACTACACTTGATAAGGTAATATTAGGCAGCTAGGAATAGATTGGCAAGCTTGATTCAGCAAGTCACAAATATATACATGAAGTAAAATAGGACCACTTTTTTTTCTCTCTTTGTGTGGAATTCTTCATGATACTGAGATGTAATAAAACTACCAAGCAGAATTTGATTCACCAATCTGGAATGAATAGGAAAGGAATATATTTTATGTTTAAGGTGTATTTTATGTAATATGCAAGGAAAAAAGAATGTTTTTGCATTCTTATTTTCTAGAGGTTTATTAGCAAAGATCTTGACTATGGCTTTTGCTTTTCTTTTATAAATAGCAAACTTGTTCAGTGGAATGCGCAGTAAGAAATATTCTTTAAATGGACAACTGTCCTTTTTGTAATTTCATTTATATGGCAACAATAATCAGAAAAAATCACTTAAGAGCTAATTTTTTGATCTCTGGAAAAGTAAAATGTATTTAATAATTTTCTGAGTGTTTTTGAAAGGTTTGTGAAAACAATGTATTTGTATTAATCAGAACACCATTTAGCTTTTGTCTTCTATCATCATGCAGTATATTCTGTCACATCAGCGTAGCAGTGCTATAAAAAATTGGAAGGTTTCTGTGTGAAGCTTTGACTACTATAAACTCTTTCTTTGAACAAGTGAATGCCAAAGTACATAAATAGAGGCATGTCAGTTTAAGACAGGTTTTCACCCTTATGTGTGAGGGGTGAAGTTCTGACTGACTTACATACCTGACATTTGTGAGCCTAAAATCACAGGTGGATTTAACGGTACTTTACAGTGAAGTACAAATAGTTTTAAAATGTAAGAACTGATAGGATTGGTGTATAACATTGTTATGTGGTTTTTAAATTAGTGGGTTAAGGATATCCCATTTTTGAGTGAAGTTGCACCATTATGCATATGCTCAATATCAGTATAGTTATTTCCCTGTCAGCGTGGAAATGAACTTTGATAGTATGAGCATCTTTACCCATTTAATAGCAGTAAGATAGTTGAGGGACCATGCTAATATTGCAGGAGATTTGAAAGGCATAGCTTTTGCTGTGCATGGTTATGAAAATAACAACTTTATGCAGAAACTGCACTGACTGACACTTTCTGTATACGACACATCAGCCACATATAAATGGCTGTAGAGAGAATTAGATCCAGGTTCCCTAAGGGGTTTAAGCATCTAATGATTTTGATGAACACCAATTGAGATTTTCAAAGATCTTTAACAAGTTAGGTACTTATCTCCCACTGACTTTATCTATTTAGTCACATTGCAGGGGGAAAAAAAAAGCCATTAGACTGTTTTAAGCAGCTTTAGATGCCTAGAAGAAAGGAACTCATTGAAAAAGTTTGTCCTATTTACAGTTAGTGATTTGCTATTTCTTTTAAAGTCTTAAATCTATAAAATTACAGTTATTGATTATACAAATGCAGTATTTTTTTTTCTAAATAATTATAATAATAATAAATTCACTCCAAAGTAATAGTAATCTAATAAAACTGCATCCCATAAACACAAATTTGATTCATATGGTTTAAGAGCCATGTTGCAATTATAAAAGCATACGTATGTGTAATCAGTTTAACAAATAAAAAATATACAATTAAAAACCTGGAGAACAGATCATAAAAGGCAGGGGCTATTGTTTGAAACTGGGACTAAAGTTTTCTATACTATTGAACAAAACAAGCCAGAGTGAATATGATACCTTTATCTCCAGCACAGAGACTTGAAAGCAAAGGGGGTTTATTTCACACAGCTATTTAGCTCAGTTCAAAGACCCACACATTTAGGTTTCCTGCAGAGCTCTACTGCAACCAGAGACTGACAGATGAAACGAGTCTTTTCATTTCTGTTTTATTACCTGCCATAGCAGTCAGTTATACCTGATCATATAAAAACATATCATAATTTTTATTAAAGTTCATAATTTAATGTCAAGATGTTAACCTTTTTCCAAAACTATTATTTCCTTCTTTGAGTTTTCTGAGCATATGGTTCTTAACTGCTCCAGCTAAAACCCTCATGTTTTGACTGCAGTTGCCCGGAATAAAATTGACATTTCTCATAAAGATTACGTTCATTTTATTTTTTTGAAAATCTTCTTGAACTTTAGAACTGCCCTCAGCTTTCTGCAGTAGCTGATTGGTTCCACCTATTTTTATACTTTTCATTTCTGAGTTTCAAGGCTACAATTAAAAGTCAGTTTGTTTTAGCTTTTTACCAGTGAGAAGTGAATGGATAAATCATGGAAGATGTATAGGCAGTCTAATATGTTTATAAACTGTGCAAAAACTTGGTATTTTCAATTTATAGAGAAAGCTCAGGATTTTGATAGACTGGCAGTATGAGTTACTGGTACTCCTTCCCTTTGTGAGCTTCACTAGAGAGCTATAAATGCTAAATAGAAGGTTTTCCCAGGTGAAAATGAGACCATTTTTCAGTATACTTTCTTTAAACTTCGCCAAAGTAATTGCTACAGTCTGTATTTGGCTTTCATGTGTAACTGCCACTGTGTTCACATGAAAACAATGAAAATGAATTAAGATGAAAAATAAAGGTATACTTATGTCATACATTAAAACATAATTTGTAAACATCCAACTATCCGTACGGGTTCCTCTCTAGTCAGTCCTTTTATCTGTAATTTACTCCTCATTCGCGCATCCAGACTACTCCATATTTTTCACTTTCAATTACAAGAGCTTTTCAATTTTACAACTTAAATTAAACTTTCGGTTCAGCAACTTACTGCAATAAATTTTGTCAGAGGAAAAGCAGTTTGCTTGACCAAAAGGCTCCAATTTTTAAGAGAATGACAATTTGTCAATATTTTACGATACTGACTACAATTAAGTAGCTACTTACATAGAATATAGTCAGTTCTTTTACATGGTACTCTCGGTACTACTTTGGATACATATAATCATGAATTCTGCCAGTATGTAAGCATCACTGGATGGTGATAATCAACTCTTCATAAGGCAAGATGATGTATTAAAACCTGCGAAGAATTATATTTAACATTTTTAACCTCCCAAGGCTATGCTGAGAACAGAAATTAGTGCATGCTCTCAGACAAATTGCATTAATCCAAAAGAGAACTTGAATAAATATGTTTCAGTTATAAAATGTGCTTCTTGAAAATGGTTAATCTAAATGACTTATTTTTAGTAGTGCCAAGAGCAATATGCAATATATCTACAACTACATTACCAAAGTTCTTTTTAAAGCTGAATATAATACATTTGTATTATTGCTTTTATAGAGACAACATGTATTTGGGTGTATATATATGGATAAGTATGTATCAATACGTCTGTCTTTATGATATTCTCATTCTGATGCAAAGGAGTTTATATGCATAATGAACATGGACAAATTGGACTTATAATAGTAACTACAGTCAGATTATGTCAGTTATTTCCAGGAGAAGGCAACAGATTGACATTAGAAGTGACTGATGGCTTGTACATAGGATCTGCGGCATGGAGCATTCCAACAGTATCAGCCACGCAGTACCATGGGCATGTTCAGAATTAAGATATTTACTATACCATAATGACAATAATAGAGGTATCCCTTCACAGTAGGAACAGAAAATTATTTAGTTCTGCAGGTGCTGCTGTGTAGCAAAACTTTTAATGGCTTCCATGTACCAGTTGAAATATGCATTTGTGAGTAGTAAAAATAATTTTCAACTGACATGTTTCTGTGACTGAGAAGTCTGGTAAGAGAATGCCACAGAATGCAAAACAAATACATATATAGAGAATAAATGTTCTTTCTGTGTGTGGGGGAGAACTGTCAAAAACAGGTGGCTGTATTTTGATTTTCATGATGCTGAAACCCTTTTATGTTCTATGTCAAAGTGAGGGAGCCATAGTAATGGCATAGCAAAAACTGTGCAATAAGCTTCCCACTCAGTAAAATGTGTAAGTTTTCTTAGTCTGGGATTCCTTCTCTCCCCCTTTTGGCATCCTAGGACAGACTGGGGTGCTCTCTAGCATGTGTTGCAGTATGACTACTGTTTTCACATGCTGAAAGAGCTAAGGTTATAAAGAGCTAAAGTTGTTAAGAACCGTAAGAGCTAGACATGCATCGAAACTTGTGTGGAAATGCTTTGATAAAAGCACTATAGAAGATTTCTATTTCTATAGTTTTTTTCAATTTTTGTTTGTTTGTTTAGCAATTTAAAAGAGTTCTTATGCAGGTATACACTGATCTTCAAGTAAATTGTAATAACAAGAGAAATAGCATAGGCACAGGGAATTTAACAGAGAATTTATTATTATTATTCTTTTGCTGTTGTAGTAAGACATGGAAAGAAAAAGAACTAAGGCTGTTCTCTGAGTTTTGCTTTTGCCTTGTTGACATGGATGAACTTTCACAAGAACAAAAGACGATAGGGTTAAGCCAAAGCAGATCATACAATGAGGAGGAGCGGGGTCAGTTCAAGGTTGAAATACAGTTATCTCACAAGTTTGATCCAACGCTGTTTGAAATCAATGGCATTGTTTCTATGGAGTTGTGTGTATTTCATAAATTAAATACTGATTCCAAAGTTATCATTATTGAAGACCACCGTAAAAGGAAACAATAAAATACAATAAACTCATAACAGGATATGTAGTATGCTGTGCATACATACTCTGTCCTATATTTCTCCCTTTCAATATTAAATGCAAGCCAATGCAGAATGTGGTTTCTGGTTATATTTTTTGGGAATTAGAGTCCTCCCTAGGTCAGTTACTATAAAGTAAATTTTTTGTAGCATGTGGCCTTCTAACCTGCTGAGATCCTAGCTGTCACTTTATAAATGAGTATCTGAATATCTTTGCTTGAACTGCTTCGTGGAAGAAAATTCAGCATGATTGTTACCTGTGCATATTACTCAAAGATACAGTTCTGGAAATAGATGTCAATCGCTTGAGAAAAGTGTTCTTTAACACCTTACAATACTAAGGCAATTTCAACAGCTGAACTGCATCTAATGTTGCTACACATCGACTTCCATATAATTCATTTTAATGTCTTACCACCAATTATCTCAGCCATTTTACAGAAGAAAAAAAAAAAAAAACAACCCAACCATTTTCCTAGATTACATGTTTAAAGCTTTGCAAAGAAAAACAGCAATATCTGCAACATAAATAACTTAATGTTCAGAAGTTTTATAATTAGATTAACATTTTTTTCCCTCATTGTGGTCTTGTTCAAGCGACTGAACCTTCTTTAGGACGTTAAATTTCATAGATAGATGCATGTTTGGTTGCTTCAGAGTTCATTTTAATTGTACCATTCATTTGAGACAGGATTTAAAAAGGTGAGGGAAAAGTGACTATGCAGTACTCTGGTTGCTTGCTTTCCCTTTCTTTTCTCTGTGGCTCAAAAGAATTGTGAGAATTTATACACAAAATCTGTGTACTGTTTTCCAGCTCAGGAATTCTACTTGACAATTAAATTGATTTTACTGGTTTCTGCAGGTTATTTTTTTATTGCCCTGGTATTATTTTAATTAACTTATGCTCAAGATTTTTGGCTTTAAGCAAGGTTGATGTCTATAGCAGGATAGGAATGGTCAGGGGACCTTCACAGATCAAAAAATGACTTGGGCAGCACAGACATATTGTCAGCTTATTACTCATCCTCTGACAAGTCAGAGGTCAAAAAGGGATCAATTTTAAGTGAGAATTTGGATTATTTATTTAAGATAAATTCAACATCTTCAACATTTTTCTTTAAATGGTGCAAACATACTTTAAAAAATATTTTAAAAATTGAGAAATGTGGAAAGTGTAAATGAAAGTTTGATATTGGAGGCCATAACTGAAAATGTCTAGCATCATGTAGATGCTAGAATTATAAGAATAATGGTTGGAGAAAATTATATGGTTTTACCATTCTTTTGCTTAATCAAGTAGATAGTATTTGATGCCTTGTTATTTTCATTAGGAATATGTAATCTGCATCAGTTATCTTCTGTTATAATCAAATGCAATTTACAAAAATGCAGAGAAAGCTGACTGTGTAAGGGAACAACCTCTGGCCTTTCCATGGGATTGTCTCCTCCAGAAGCACCTCTCTGCTTTTTCATAACTTTGTTAGCTAACTTGTCTCATTTTTTGCTCTCCATATGTCTGGTTGCTTCATGCAGTTATTAATGCAGTGCAGCCATTAGTGCATTGGCCTCTGCATCTATAGAGTACCCTAAACTAATTTGTTGGTCCTTGCTCTGTCAGTCTTTGGATTAATGCTCTTTCTGTGTATCCTTCAGACGATACGTAAATCTTCTAAGTAATTTTACTTAGGAACTGTCTTAGAACTTGTGGGTCTGTTGTTGTGGGTTAACCTTGGCTCAGGCCAAGCTCCTGCCCTGCTGTGCTCTCAATCTCCCTTTCTTCTCTCACCCCAGGGCAGCTGCTGGGCCCAGCCCTGCCCTGTGCTGGGGCCATTGGAGTTGGCTGGAATTGTCTGTATCCAGCATAGGGCAGTCGTGGCCTTGCCTCACACAGCCCTGCAGCCCTCTAACACTGATGGCGCACCTGAGCCCTGTACACCTATCCCTTGTCCCTCATTCCTTGCAGCATTTGTAACATTTTAAAAATAGGAATAACTTCCCCAGTTACCCAATGGGAGCTTAATTTAAGATCAAGCTGGAAATGTGCTTTCTGAAACTTGTATTTGTGGGAGGTGTGGAACTTGCTTCACTTGTGGCAAGCTGTATGAGCTCCATGGCATTTGCTATTGCCACCTGGTAAGGGTGGCAACCCTTATCCACCTTATTTCAAAAAGCAAAACAAACAGCATTTATAAGTTTTGTTGTGCCATAACTCCTTCTTTCCTTGAGCAGCATTCCAGTGGATGAGTCAGGCCATGTTTCCCTGTTGTGCGCTGACCACTGCTGCCCTGTGCCATCAACCCTGCATCCCCTAGCCAGCATGGGGCTGGTCTGGGGGGGAGGCAGAAAGTGGACTGAAACCAGCATTCAGCTGCTGTGCACAAGGTGAGTGAAGCTTAATGAGAACTACAGCAGAGTAACCTCTCATGTAGGTTTTTGAGGAAGAATTTGGCCCTGGTTTGGGATGCAGAGCTGCAGTTGCCTTCCAAGGGAAGAGGATGCAACCTGTCCCCAAAAGGTAAAGGAAGGGGTGTCTCCACTTCATGCAGCCTACCTGTTCTGTTTGGAGAAAAATACCTCAGTTTTACGGGTGAGATTTTGGGTGACAGAGACAGCAGATTATTAAAGTCACATAGCTGAAACAAAGAATTGCATCAGGATTTCTGAAAACATCAGCCTGGACCTTTTCTCTGTGACCTTTCTTTTATTTTTTATCTTTAACTAAAATTTGGTGCTGTAAATGAGGAAGAACAGTATAAACCCATTCATTTTCGGACTTCACAGTTAGTAAAATAGCCTAAAACTGGCCTAGATATTCATTAAAATGTACGTTTTTATTTGGACTTCTGTTTAAGTAGGACAAAGTTCAGTAGCGTTTGACCCAACCCTGAAGATTGACCCAACTTGTTTCTAATCTACAAACATGAATATTTAAGCAATTTAAAAGCTAATGCTGTTTACATATGTTACATGCTAATAATTCTGTTCTATTGTGTAAATGTATATTTACACTGGGAAATCCTTATGAAGCTGAATTAAAGGGAAATGTAAACATTCGGGTTAATTTTTGCACATTTTCAAGCATATTATAACAGATAAGAGTAAAATTGGTCATTACGGGTCCATAGTGATGAAAAATGGCTAGACACAATAAAGGATAATTTCTTTGGTTTCCAGAGCATAATGGAGTATGAATCATATTTAAAATTAATGGCTGAGAAGGCAGACCATGATTTGAATGTCATCAGTAGCTATTTTACTCCTCCCTAGAGCGGCAACAAGCTTTTTATGAGAGATGAGCTCCTGCAAACAAGCGCTTCTAAGCTGCCTGAAAGCTCCTGATTTATAATGAAGAGCTTTAGAACACGTTTTATTTTTGCTTTATTTCAGTGCCTGGAATAAGGGGAGCAGGCTGGGAACAGTCTCACTGCCCAGCAAGTAACAAGCAGTTACTTGTTTGCAAGTAATTTTTTAAGTGTAACTTTCGGGGGGTAATGTTGGCAGTATATGTCCTCATTCTCAGATGTCATGTACGCCTTTTTTATCCTTTTCTACTTCTGAACTAAATTTGGAATTATTTCAGAAACTTCTGATATTTTCATTTTTGGACAATGCTACATCCCTGAGCCTTCATTTGAAAACCAGGTTGTTTGATAACCTTGAAGAAACTCCTGTTTGCTGGCATACTTGTGTCCCATGTGTCAAGATAACAGTGGAACTCATGCATAGGTGTGTCTATCTTGCCCCACGTGCAAGAGTTGCTCTCAGACAAACACCTTAGTGCATGTTTTGCAAGGCCCTCTAACAATCATCCAAACCTCATGCATGTGTAATGGATATACTCTAAAGCCTACCACCAACTGGAGGGCACCGACCAACATGACTGATTGTTAAGAGGAAGTATAGCCGAGCCATGACCTGAATCCAGCTAGAGGTGGAACCCTTGGTTGCCAGCCTCACCTTCACCAAGTACCTGGCAGCTCACAGAGCCACTCAAATAATATCTGCACTGACCGGGACTTTCTTGCTTTCTAATGCTTCCAGGGGGAGAGAGCACCTTTTTGTATCATGAAGCATGTCCATAACTCCATGATTTCCTAAATGGTGATGAATTCCTGGACTACCTGGAAACAACAGAGATTTAGCAGTTTAGACATGTAATCTTTAGGAAGAGGGAAAAATATTTATGACTATATAAATATATATACAATAGGACAAAAGACCTTTGTTCTTCTTACATAGAAAGAACATGTGCTTATGGCCAGCTCCAAAATAATAATATACCTAAGGTTTCCAAAAATTAATGGAAGAATGGATTCCTTCCACCAACTTATCTTTCTGTGCAATCCTTTGAAATCAAGCATCCAATCGGCAGGAGTTTCTTGAAATGGATGTCTGCAAAAATGAGCAAAGCTTAATTTTTCATTTCTTCAGGTCTTGCATTTGAGGATTTCAGGAAATGGTTCTTCCCTAACACAGTGCTACAGGTAAAGATGAAATTGCAGCATCTTCCCGATGGGTTACTTGTGGCAACCGTGGTGTTGGAAAGAGGCTGGGCCTAGACCAATGCCTGCAGAACTGAGAGAGACGTGCTCTTCACCATGGTGTTCAAAATGTGAGAAAATGGAAGAACCACTGATATGAGCATAAGCTGCATATATGCTCATCTGCTATGTGGGATGTACTCTCTCATCCTCCCACAAATAAGCTCAGGCAGAACCAGGCATTTGCCCACTTATTAACATTTCCCCTTTCTTTCTGCAAAATAGGTCAGCACATCTTGAAGACAGCCAATCAAATCTGCAAAGAAGGACTCATAGCAATCCATACAGCAGCAAATATCTGACTCTTCGTTAGGCTCCTGTGATGAGGCTGTTCCACCAAGGCCCCGGATGACTGAGAGCTACTGTGTCTAATAATTAAAAAGTACACAGAAAAATCCCTCTTTGTGAGAGTAAGTGCCAGAACTATTCTCCAGCTTTCTCCTCGCCTTGAGGATTTACTAGGAAAGAAAGCAGTGGGAGACAAATTCTACAGATCACTGAAGTATTGTCCATCTTTAAATACACTACTCTGTTAAACATTTCTTAATCTGTTTATTCTTATGTACAGGGAATGCATTGCAGTGGTGTTTGTTCAGAAATAGTGCACTTGGCCAGAGTGGTTTCAGTCAGTTAGTGGGAAAGGAAAAGGAGAGTAAAGAAGCAATGCACCATATCCATATTAGGGGAAAAAGGAAAAAAAAAAAAAAAAAAGTAGTGCTTGTCTTGAGCATATTATTCACAAAATAAATGGACCTCAGCGTATGTGCCAGTACCCATTTTAGACACTGGATAAGTAGCACGGTAGAGAGAGACATTCTATTGTTTCTGTTTAAGCGAACCTTTAAGTTTCTGCTGTTGTGTACATATGCCAGGCAATAAGTAAAGATAAGTGATCAACAGGGATTTTTATTTTTATTTTTTTTCAGGAAAGAAAAGCATCCTGATGCTTTGGCAAAGATATTAAGTAGGAATGAAAGTGGAAAATCTGTGTTTGTTTGTTAGTTTTGTCTTCTACGTGTATGCAAACTAATTTATGCTTTTTGACTTTCAGTATCAATGACAGTCCTGCCTTGAAGATTAAAGTCTGCTGTTGGAGATCAAACTTTTATTAATAGATGAAGTACGCCTTTTGATCATAGATAAGACCTTTCCTGACATTCAAACTTTGTATTTACTAAAACTGTTATGTACTTTCAGTTCACAGGCTGTCCTTAAACTGTTGGAATTATTACAGCGGTGTATTACCTTTCATTCTTCCCACCAATCTCTCACGCCTCATTTGCTGTGCACCATGAGGTTGTTTTCATTTTTCAGTAACTTACATCACAGAGTACCCAAGATTTAGACATAATTCTATTTCACTGGCAGACTTCTCAGTTCTGTTCTTCTTAGAATTGTCTCTTGAAGAGAGTATTCATAAAGCATTGCCAGTTAGGAACTCAGTTTAAAAGGATGTCAAAGTTTTACTATTTCAAATCATAGAAAGGCAGGATCATAGACTGAAAGGCCTAAACAGGCATTGGAATGGCTCATTCTCACAAATGGAGGCAAGCCAGAAGGGACACTTTCATGTATAATACCTAAAATAATAGCTCAGCTTCCCATTTTAGGGCATCATTCCTCATGCTGCACTGTCCTATTTATAGTCTTGTAACATCAGAAAAACACTTTCTACTGTATTTAGGTTCTCCCACTCTTTGGTAATATCTAGAAAGATACAGAAGCTATTCTGCTAAAGATAGATGAAATTTTATTGACAAATACTTCCCTTCAAGTCATTACAGCATATAGTTTTCCAGGTGCTGAAATGGGTACAGTGAAAGTTACGGACTCTAATGATCTGTAGCCTGGCAACTACAGGAGTGGTCTGGGATTTAAAAGATGCATACATGATGAAGTTCTTGCCCTGACAAACATATACATACATATACAAAAATATATTACATATATAAAAAATAATGACAGAAAAGTAAAATCTTCTCTCTACATGCATAAATCCTAGGACATGATATCTTGACCGCAATGCAGCAGGATTCTGTGCTCTTAGTACATACTTTTTAAAACAAATGAACAAAAATATTTGAACCCCTCCCCTGACTCCCAATGTTTTGTATAATTTCTTTATTGCAAAGAGTCTTGTTAAATTTACTTCTCATTTCAGTGTGATGAAAAACTAAATGTCAAAACACTGGAATTTCAAATACATGATTGCTATCTTTTGACCAATTATTGTATATCATTTCCATTCCCTCTACCTGATAGGCTTTTGAACTGTGTAGAGTAACTCTCTACTCCTAATGACTCTTCAGTAACCAAAGCAGAATGACTACAGAGAAATGCTTCTTTTTCATATATGGATGATCAGAAGTTGTGTGTGTTGGGGGTAATAGTGGAAGTTTTGGTGGAAGGAATCCACTGGCTGGGAAGATGAACAAAGTCTTAACTGACACTTCTAAAAATAGCTGTCCCTAGGCATTTCTCTGTTGCACTTTTCCTTTAGTATAAAACCTGATACAGTATTGTAGTATGTAGGAATGGGTCTGATGGTTTGGAAAGCAGCCCAAATGAAATATGAACAGATATTTGCAATGCTCACAGAAATGCATTAGAAAAATATTATGTGGAAGCAATTAATTTGGGATCCTAAACACTTTTTTTTCTCTCATTAATGGTATTTTAAAATGCAGAAAGTTCTTCTGTGAAGTATTGAAGCATGGTCAGCGTTAGCTAATGAGGCTGATAGGTACAATTGCTGCAAGCTTGAACTGGCTTTGATCCTAATGCTCATTTGGACAAGTCTTATTACTGTATGAGCGTTAATTCTGTCCAAGCTCATAATCAACAGATATATGGTCATTCAGAGTGTTTATGTCTCTGTCTTAGAAAGCTGGAGCAAAGTAATTTGCTAGATTCATACCGAATATTTTTCTTTGAATATCTGAGCAAAGTAATCGTTGACATTATCAGTCATATGAGCTGTGATAAAGATATGGATAATGAAACTTGTGCCGCTGGCTATCACTTTATCACCTATAGGGCCAGAAAATAATTTATTCAACTCTGAGCTGCATTTTATAATTGGCTATTTGTATCTGAGATGACTCTGGTTCCCTGTGGTAGCTTTAGATATCATTTATTGACTGTAAAATGTTCACTGTCAAGGTGTGTTGAAAAAAGTAGGCTGAAAAAAAACAACTCATCATTTTCAGTTTTTCAGTCTTAAGCACATGGATCTTTGAGATTTAGAGAAAATGGCCTGAAGTGGCAGCTTAGCAGATTTATTAAAACCGTATATCTGCCAAATGATGATGACATGATACTGTGTGAACATACTGAGCAAAGTCAGGTGGTGCTTTGCTAAATGTACTTTCATTTTGGTGATATGATTCCTCAATCTCACAAGAAGGATGGAATTTTCCACCTTTAATTCTGTGCTGGGTATCACAGCACATCAAATTAATGAAAGTCCTCCTAGTGACAGGATGCTAACTCTTCATGAACTCTTAAATGCCTGAAGATTGACAGTAAAAAAAAAAAAAAATCACTTATTTTCTAAAAGCTGAGTCCAACATGAGACATAGCCACAATTCTTTCAGCCTGTGTTTAGCTGCTGGGTTGAGAAAAAATTCTGGAAATCTAATTTTCTTAATTGTAACATATGCAGACAGAGAGGAACTGCTATGATCACAGTTTATATCCCTCCAGGAAGCAATTCTGCCTTCATTTCTTTCCCTGTTAGCTGAATAAAAAGGCTACATAGTGTATAATCTTAATTTAAGCTGGTTTTACAAAGACTATTTGACTTATCTTCAGGTATTCTGAGTTTACTGTCCCATACACATGGGCATAATTTTCTGCCTTTATCAGTAGGTTAAATGTCTCCTACAGCAAAGAATTAATTATGCGTCTTCAGCCTCAGCTGTGAATTGTGGCTTTGTAAGACACAAGTCCTTCTCCCAAGGAAGAGGAGCAGAAGAGCTCTTAGGTGGTTAACCATCGCCTCTGAGCTGACAAGGAGCACCCTCACCCGCACTTCACAGCTGAGAACAAGGCCCACCCACTGCTGTGCTGTTTCTCCATTCCTTAAAGTGCTTTCCTATAGTGTCACCTGTAAGAGGTGGAAAGAAAACATTAATGGTCAAGAGCAGACTAGAAGGAGTTCCTGGAAGTGCCCCTTTATTTGCACTCACTGTTCAAACAAGATAGAAGAGCTTGGAGAGACTGGTTTGGGACTAACAAAGATTCCATGAACACAAAGCCCAAAGAATTATCAAATTTGCACCAAGGCATTTCAGTAGTTCAGGTTAAACACTTAGTCATAGGAAAATTACTTGAAACAGACCTGAAATTTGATCACCTAGGTCTAAAATATAATCCCACATCTCCTGTTTGCTGGTTGCCTATGCAGACATGGCTTTTAATTGAGCATCCCTCAAGCATCAGCTCTGCTCCTGGGTTTAGTCTTCTTTGCAGAAGCTGTGCTAGTAGCTTCAGTTAAAATCAGATCAAGTCCCAGGTAATGCCTGCTCTGGTAAAAAAAAAAAATTCAGATACTCTGTAAATGATCACAAGATTGATTATCAGTAAGGTTATGGCTACTCTCTTCTATCTAAGTATAAATAAGCTATGAATAGCTTTTAAATCTTTTAGGAAGGTTTCATAATGAAAGGACATACCAGCTGAGGTACAGAAGCAGTAAGTCAAATAAGGCTTAAGCCATTTCAACTGTTTTTCTTAATTTTGAAAAAAAAACAAAAACCAAAACCCAAAACCATAGCATATGTAGAAATCATAAATCCAAAATTACCCTATTGTCAATTTTACCTTTCAAATGATATTTTACCTTTCAAACTGACTCCAAAATCACTCACAAATAAAATTCTGTGAGTGCGTAGATATAAGTTTTTTTATTTTTATTCCAGTTCATTTTTAGGATAATAATTTGAAAAACAATTGCTTGCTTTGTTTTTAATCTGACTAGTTACATGTTACTGATTTGACGGGCTTAACTCAAACTCTACAGAATTAGTTTATTCTGAAAGTCTCAAGAATATTGTCCATTTTGAATTCAGTATAAGTTTGGTATTTAAGAATATGATTTACAAAGGCAAATTGAAATAATCCTATATTTAATATTTCTAAATAATCCTACCTTTTACAATCATTTCAAAACATGTTACTGGTAATAAAGATTCGAGGCAAAAATTACACCCATGGCATAATATAGCAGAAGTGTATTTTAGTCATTTCTGCTTATTATTGCAGTAGACACTGAATCACATCTGAAGGTCTCTATCAGGGCTACACTTATGGTGGATCTAGGCCGAAACTTTGCTAGGACCTTGCCAGACTATACTTGCTGTGCTTCTTACATTCCTACAGGATAATGCCTACTTATTAGTTTTGGTATGTTTTGTTTTGTTTTTTGTTCCCTCCTCCCCTCAGTATCTCTGGGAGCAGCTGCACCCACAGTGGTTCTTAACTACAGCAACAACGTCCAGCACCTGACTGTCCTGACTGTCCTGGCAGAGAGCTGGAAGCCTGCTCATTGCTTCCTCCTGGGCAGCTTTTAGGACAAGGACGCAGCATTGTTATATACGCTGAAGCATTTGTTCTAAGCTGGAAATAGTACTCCTAGGGCCTGGAACATAAATGTAAACTCAATGAACAGATGATGTGCTAGGAAAATAATAATAATAATAGGTCTGTCCCAGTGTCTGCATGTGGTCAGACCTTATGAGAATTTTGGATCCAATTTGCTGCCTGGATTTTTGCTAGTAACTTGAGGGTACAGTACCAGGCAGTTTTACAACTGTGATTGCTGCAGTGGAATATTAAAAATATTTTTTTCCTTGTACTTTTGACCCATGAGATAGAAAATTCTCTGTTCTGAGAATTAAAGCATCAGTGCAGTTTAGGTTTCAGTTGTAAGAAATGGAGAATTATTGATAAGACAGTTGCTGAGTTAAGAATTTGTTTAAAACCAAAGACGATTCATGAGTAACATAGGCAGCTAAATTGCACCATCTGGAGCAAGAGGCAGATGTAAGCATTTCTATTTAAGAATCAGTTTATAAATAATAATAAAAGTTGTGTGGAATTAATTGGCTCCTTTTCTGTTGGTAGCAACATTCAGGAGAAATAGCTTTATTAGTTCACAGTATATCTACTTAGCACATAAAGCTTTGTACAGACATCTGGAATAGATATTTCTTAATCATTATGATAGAATAAATCCATAATAACTTCTAATGACTACTAAGCAATATTGCTCCAGTGCTTCAGACTATCTAATAGCCTGGACAAAGAATGAGCAGATGCTCTCCACAGAGCGTAAGAAAGACTGAGAATTACAAGGGAGCCACAGAAGTGACCTTTTATTGTGTCAGGGACTGAAAGTTTCATTGTATACCTAAGCACCACAAAATGCACAAAATTAGATTGATACATAAACCACATTCAGACAATTTTGTTTTCTGCCTATTATTCTGGGCCTTTCAATTTTAAGCTGGGCATTCAGAAACTGAGGCATATAAAATTTTCAGTCATCTACTAAATTTCATGAAGAGAGTGGTATTTTCATAAGAATGCAGTCATTTTGTTTTCAGAATACTAATTTGTTGTCAATTATTAATGAAAAGGTAATCTTTTTTTTTTTTTTTTTGCTGAATATTACAGAGCTTGATTCACAAAATGACCATTATTCATACGTTTACAGATGGAAGGAAAGGATCATGTGATCCTTAATAACTTTCATGCCGTCATCAAAGTTTGTTCAAAGTGAGTCTAAAAATAAAAAGATAAAATAAGCCAGTAATCTATGTATATTCAGGCAGAAACAGAGTAAGCTTCAGAGCCTCCTAGGAGAAAAAATAATGAATGAAAAAGACTGCTTAATTAAAAATTAATGTTAACTTTTGCACTTTAAAAAAGGTGCATTTGATTCAGTGCAAGTTATTTCTAGATGGAAGGCGGAAATAAAAGAGATTATACTCTCAGAAGAAAAGGAAAAAAAAATAGTGAGACTAAGGTAGCCATTAGTAAAGCAACCATTTATAGAGCTTTGACAGGGGAAGGTCCATGGTATGAGAGTGTTTTAAAGAAGCTGCCACCAAAGAAACATATAAAAGCTTTGATTTTGCACACATGGCTATCTTCTCATGTCAAGAACTCTGAATTAATTCCAAATATATTTCATGATCTGTACAATTAAAATATGTGTCTTAATGAACACATGCAATATACTGTCTATCCAGAGAAACCTACTAGCTTAATTGTTGTGATTTGAATTAACATATCAAGAACAGACAAAATTGTTGCTCGTTAGTGGATCTTTGTCTTTAGCGAATACTAGTCAGCATTGGGAAGAAGGATTTATCACCAGGTCTGTTTAGGCCCTGGTAATTCTGCTTGGTGAGATTTAATTTAGATTTAATTAGAGATGGACTAGCGTCAAGATGCATGTCTTCAATAAGCACTCGTTAACACTGGAGGGGTAAAAGTTATATTTGTCTGTTGGCTCTCCCGGCTGTTGCTGACTCATGAAAGCCTACCTTTCAGATTAACTGGTTGTGGCCATCGTCAGCCACCAAAGCAAGATTACTGCCCCCATCAACAGCATTAATCACACATTCACCATTTGTGAGAAAAACAGTTTGGCAATATATCAACGCTGAGAGCAGCACTGCTTATAGAAACCTGTGCTTGGCTTTTATTTCCCAAAGGTGGGGAACAAAACTGTGGGTGAACATCAACCTTTTGCTCACGGGCCTCATCCAAGAGTTCTCCACTCTGGATTAGGTGCTCAACTAGGCAGCCTCCCTAGCCATGGTCACTGTGTTTCTGCTACTTCCTTGTCATGGTGTCCCCAGCTCTGGGTAATTACCAGGCATGGCTCCCTTCTGCATTGTCCTGGCTTCTCTGAGACCTGTGACCAGCAGCCTAGGATTGGGCCTTTGTGTGCCTAGGCAAAACTTTAAGGGTCTCAGTGCATCTTTACAGTAAACCTAGCATCATATGTATATAGAGGTCCTTTCAGGGCTCTAACTTTAAGAATTTAAGTATTAGCAGTAATACTGAATAGATAGAAATTGTCTCTCTGGTCCTCTTTCTAAACTTGATTTCTTACCTAACCCAGCTGCACTTTAAATTGATTACTGACAATTATATTCACGTGTCTGAGGACAGAACTTGGCTTATCTCTTCTACTACTCTTGATACAGCTGATCACCACTAACTCTTTTATTTTGTTTTCATAATGATTATATACAGGAAAAAAAATAAAGTTCCCATTGTGGCTCAAAACAAACAAAAAAACAAAAAATCAAAATCTGAGGGAAAAAAAAAGCTAGGTATAATAGTCTCAAAATATTTTCAAAATATTTTAATTTTTAAATTAGCACTTTTGAAAACATAAATTGTTCAGTATTGCATATCAATAATTTGAAACTTTTATCTCTGTTAAAAACATATCTTCCTCCTACATACACATTGGTACATCATTGTCTGGTGATCTGAGAATGCTACAATGGAGTTGCATGGAGTAACTGAAGAGTACCTCCAAGCTCAACATTTTTTTTCCTGTCAGATAATGATTCTAAAAGTTTTAAAAGGCTTTCTGTTGCACTATCTTTTCTTTCAGTAGTGTCATGGAACTTGAATACCTGTGGGTTGTTTGTCAGCATTTGCCTTCTCATTTGTGATTATACCTTTTTCATTATGTTTAAGAGCTTTTCTACAGATGAGTAGCATATGGTATTGGCTAAAGAGATGAGACTTTAATGAGATATAGAACACATCATCAAAATGCATGCTAAATTGCAGTGACACTGTTGTAGTGGTAGCATGTGAAATTAAATTCCTGACAAGACAATACAAACAAATGCACGTCTGCAGGCATGCAATAACTAAAACTGTTTGCAAGTTGGTCCAGGAGATGGGGCAAATGAAGCAACACTGGGGGAAAGAGGGATTGGATTATCCCTTTAGTCTCCTATAAGTTATTCTAGTATTTTTTTCTCATTTTGCACATGGACATAATGAGGCACAGTATTACTTGCTTGAAGATGTAGAGATAACTGGATAAGTATGCCTGCTGAATCAGAAGTTTTAAAAAAAATGTTGCATTTATCTTACAATTTCAAACATCTAAACAGTAGTAATAGTAATAATAATAAAGAATCAACACAATAGAACATATTTTGTGACATGCTGTAACCTGAAGCTACATACACTATCTAATTAGCTCTACCAAAAATTTTCCATCAGGGAATACTAGAACCAATCTTGTGTTCATCTAAAGGAGTGACTATTAGGCTGAAAGAAGGAACTGGTATCAATACCTCTAACACTTTTGAACTCCCAAATCACCCATTTTTGCAAGGAAGAGTTAAAAGTAATAACGCTAATGATATTGTTGTGAGTAGTTCACAAGGTTTGGAAGAGTTTGGTAACATCACTACTTTGTCTTGGGAGAGATTAAAGAAATAAAATGCTGGATTCCTAGCCAAGGAATACAGGTCTAACAGTTGTAATGTAGGTTGGATATTTTGTAGGGCAAAATGAACCTGTAGTCACAAAAAGAAGTGGTAGAAATCAATGTGTTTCTGCTGTGAAGTCACTATTTCACATTGTAAGTCTGAATGTAATCTAGAATTAATGGTAAAAACTGTAAAGCAAGGAAATGAGTGTACAGAAACAGAAGTAATGGGAATATTTTGAAAAGAGAAAAAAAAATCTTCTTCCCTTTTCAAACTGAAAGCAAACAACAATAAAAAGTAGATATGTAGTAATCTGTAACAGCAACATCAATACGTAGTGGTTCACCATCTTGTGTCAAAACTTACTTTCTCAGGAGCAAAAAAGTAGCTAGCAATCTGTTAGCTAAGATAGATGTTACAAACTAAGGGAAGTAAAACTTAAGCAGTTTACAAAAACTGAATGGTTATTAAGTAGGAGACGACTAATAATCTGTCCTTGTGTTCCACAAAGCTTTTCCTCAAGTGTCATAAATCCACAGTTTGGATTCTTGAACAACCAGTTGAAGTTTTCCATAATAAGAGGAAATGTAAAATCATTTTGTCTCCGATAGCAGAGGATATGCTGTCTGTGGGGGTGTTTTTGTATGCTTATAACCTCTGACACTTTTGAGTGCTACCTAGGACCTCAATTTCTCTTATTGTAATATATATGGGTGGTATGCGGACAGCATGTATGGGGCATGTGGCTGGCTTGTGGCAGTACAAGGCAGATTTATTTGAGAACCATTTCCATGCCAAGGCTTTATCTTGGTTACATTGCCAAGGAAAAGCCAGGTAAGAAGTACCTAGGTAATCTGATTCCCAGAGGCTGTTGTAATGATACCACCTGTGACCCAGCTCACATTACCTTCAAATGAAGTGGGAAAGCCCTAGAGAATATCTCTGCTATGTGTAAGCCATTTTTAGAACTCATTCAGATTTCCAGAGTAAATGGTATATGCATTTGCTTTTAGCAGAAAACTGTTAGGATCAATATAGTTTTGTTGAGACTTTAACTTACTTTTCCTATGCTAGCTATTTTCTTCAAACAATGTTTTCAATTTTAAGGCTAAGAAAAGAAAAAAGAAAGATCAGGGGTCACTGAAAGCACTGAGAGAGAGATCAATGATCTGAGTGAGGGCCTGTATGGAATGATGAGTTGAGAAGGAGCTGAAATCTCCAGCTTGATATTTTTATTCATACTCACTCCCTTCTACTTCATATTTGAAGAAGTCTTCCTAGCACACCCGTATTTATCTCTTTCTTTGAGCCAAATACATTATGCTAATAATGCTATGCAAATTGGAGAGATTTTCGAAAGGAGCTATAGATTCTCCTTGGGATGATGGCCCGTAGTAGAAAGTTTCTTTTATTCACTGAGCAATGCACAAAACATTGTTTCATTATAATATTTTTTCTTCTAGGTGAATGTCTTATAACAATCAAAATTAGAAACAAATTATATTCAGTTGTTCAGATCTTGCAAAGAAAGAACTTAGATGCCTTTGTATTTTTCTGTATTTGAAAACTGGACTAAAGCAGAAATGCTCTGCTGTGTCCACTACTTTCAAATGTACATGAAGCATACTTAGAAATAATCACAGATGTATATATCATAAATTTTAAAATATATGCTATTACCTATATAAGACATTTGCAGATGTTCCGGTGATACCAAGACATTTAGTAAGGTAGATAAAAACAGGTCAATTTAGTCATTGCATTGTTTCTTATATGCTCATGGGATTTTCAGTTATTCCTATTGTCTTTATTGGAGCTATTATCATCAGTAAAAATCCTCACATGTTTTTGCAGGACGGAGATTTTGCATTCGTCCAATAGAAACATGATAATCCATGAGTGTGGGATCAGAATAGCTATATGCTTAGAAACTCATTTTGCTTTTTTATTAGTGAGAAAGACAGAGATGAACAAAACTTTGGGAAAGTGAGTTTCCCTTATTAAATATTTACCATTTCAGTTCCAGAGTCAGGAAAGGTAAGCTCTGTCATTACTTTTTATTTTTAGTATCCAATCTACTTGGAAGTGAATGGAATGCAATAACCTTCAAATCCCTTTAGAAGTTGTGAGTTACATGGAATCATTTATTTGAAAAGCACCATGAGATAATAGAGGAGGTGGTTGGGAGGTATAAGGCATTTTATTCATGCAAATCCCATTTTCTGACTCCATTTTTTTTCCCACATTTAAAACTGTAACTCTGGAGATAAGAATATGAATTGATTTTTTTGAATTGTTTTGTGCTATGTTAATTTAAAATGATCAGCTAACAGAGCAGTAATGATCACAGAGGCTTGTTCTTTGGAAACAAAGATAACATTTCACCGATCTGATGTGGCAATTGTAAGCTTTAAAACACATCAGAGATTTTTAAGGCCACAAGGGAGTGTTTTGATCATCTAGCCTGACTTTTTGCATGAGAAGCAAAGAGAATTTCACCCATAGTTCTTGCACTTCTGAACAAACACAAATAATTTTGTTTGTAAGAGCTTCTGAAAATGAAACTAAGGCTTTTACTAGATAATTTTAACTTCTTTTGAAAGCACAGCTGAACATTTCATTACACACAGACGTTATATACTGATTAAAATCAGGAGTGGATTTTGGAAGTGAGTGAAAGAGATGAATTGTCAGTGAACATTTGAGTACCAAAATTGAGCCAAAAACGTTATAAAATGTTTAAGTCTTATTGATGTAGTACAGTTTTAAGAAGCTAGGTCTAAGATATAAATGCTAAACTTTTAATCCACTGGAACACTGAAGTATGCTTGTGACTTCCATCATGTGAGAAATTTCATCAAAGGCAATGAGAGTGTTAAAAGTTTGACAAGATAAGCATGGATCTAAGCACTTTAGTAGACTGGAATCCAAGTGCCTACTCAAAATTACTTCTTAATTAATTAATTAATTTTAGCAAGGAGGTACTATAGAATTTAAGAGAAGCGCAGTAATACAAACTACAAAACAGAAGGAACTATAAGAAAACTTATTTTCTTCAATAGTCATGTTCGTGGTATTACCTAAGGAACCACAAATGAAGTTCATGCTGTGCAGTGTAACATGCCTCACAAAACACTAGATGCTACTTGTCCTGCAGAACACACAAGCTAAACAGAAGAAAAACATGCCATTTTCATGCTAACACACAATCTTCTGTTATTTTAACGCTTTTCATAGTACTTCCTCATGTTTTATTCTTCATTATGTATTTGTGTGTAAAACTACATACAAAACTACTGCTGAAGGTGACAGGACATACCCTGAATATTGCAGCAGCCTTGCAGGTGAGTTATGCCATAATACCATTTAATAGACTGAAGTGCTTATATCTGAAGTAGGCAGAGAACATAATTGAACAGAGTTGCTATCATTAAAACACAATTAAAATTGTGAAGCCCTTGAGCATCTGAAATTGTGGCATGATAAAATATTTATCAGGATTCAGAACTCAATCACATCTATGGCCATCAAGCCACAATTTGTTCTCTCACCAGTGAGAGTACCCCTCTATTACGGTTTAATGCAGCTCTTTATGTGACACAGTTTGAGGTGGAAGAGTAAGGATTACAGTTGCGTAGAAACCGAGCCAATAAACTGCCAAAAAACACACACACACTTAAGCATTTGTTTAGAAAGATGTTTTATTTTTTGCTGTTAAAAAATAATGAAACTAACATAAAAAATTGACAGGCGTAAGCCTAATGAATGCGTATAATACTGCAATCTGTAGATGGTTTGCAAGCAATTAATTGAATTTTGTTCTTTTAATGCAAGAAATGATCTCTAAAAGGCAAAAAAAAAAAAAGTGTATTCATGTGGCTAATATTTGAGGTATTTTGTACTTAAGTCTACACATTTCATTTGAGTATCTATACGTGCATACTCGCTCCACCTGGGATAAAAATAAAAAAGTACAAATGACCTTCAGTTAAAAACTTGGCAACCATTTCAAAGTCTAAATTTAACTTTGTTATGTATGCTTATTAAGAATATAATTCATCGCCTGGGACTGTGGTCTGAAATACCAGTATCTATCATAAATGCTGGACAATTTTTCAATGTATCTGCTTTCAGACATTGGCACAGTATCAGCTTCAATGACTAGGTCAAATTAAGGTATTTGCAAATGATGCCGTAGGCTTTAATGACAGATTTGTGAATCTACTGACAAACAATACTACTGAAGTTCAAAAGATTCACAATTATTTTGATTTTCTGTCACATTTAGAAGTTGAGTCATGAAGATCTTGTAAACAGTGCCTAAGTCAGGAGAAAACATTGCCACCCTTAGCATGTGAATGGCCTTAATTAGCTGTTAAAAGTACTGGAGTGACTTTCTTTGTTTTGTCTTTCCAGGTAGGAAACATATGTGATAGTGAGGGGTGGGGAACCAGCAATTGCTACTGTGTTTTTTTGTTTGTTTGTTTGTTTGTTTGTTTGTTTTCCTAAGCAATAACTGCCTGCAAACAGCAGGCAGGGTTTTAACATTAGAAACTCTACAGTGTTTAATAGATTTTTGTGTACTACAGTGTTACTAGCTATACTGCCATGCGTCATAGAATATGCAGTACGTATGCAGTAAAGTCTACATTGCTCATCAGTCAGGAAAGGAACATAGACATAAAGCCTCAGTCTGAAACAAACGATGTAGATCAACCCCAAAATTCTTTCCAAATATAAAAGCAGGTGCTTTGAAATAGGGCAATTTACGTAGTAGCTCAAGAGATCGAGGACTAGAGACGTTAATGTGTTTTAGAGCTGAAGGCTCAATTTCGAATACTGCCAATCCAGCTACCACAATTTCCAAACAGTAGCTACAGCAGCAATAGAAAAGAGAACTGTGCTGGCTGTACACAGCCTAGAAATTGAAAATGTGCTCGGTTGGAGAGGCCAACAATCTACTAAACGGAGGAAGATCCCTCTAATTTCTTTCTAATAGTGTTCCTGCTGCAACTGCTGCTTCTTCAAATCAGTGCTCATACTCAGGCTGCCCTTCAAGGAGCAGCACGAGCCTTCCTCACTTGCCTGAGCACAGGTTCAGCCGTAAGCCTGGGAGCTTCACAGGTTCTTGAGGCAGCACCTGTCAGCCACTGGGATTAAACTAGCAGGTGAGAGAAAAGCTTCCACTGCTAGTGGCAGGCTGGGAACCATTTTGAGTCATTAACAAGCAGCACTTAACAAGTGGACAGAGTGCAGGACTGATGGGGGATGCAAAGCAGGTAAATGCTATTTAGACTGAGCGTCTGAAAAGTGATTGCTTGTTTCAGGGGAGGGNTCATTGTTTTGAGAAAAAAAACAAAAACATAAAATCATATATGTAATACTTGCCCTTAAACTCTGCAGAGGAATATTTTATGTACAGAGAATGACAGTTCTTGATTTAGAGAATGACTCAGCTCCCAGGATGGAATCCTTTGTGAGTTTTTCTTGTGCATGTGTTGAAACAGAAGACAACATAAGAGTTACTGAGGAGACAGCTGAAGGATCGCACAGGCCAAGAAGCAATAGATAATTCGTGAACTGTATGAGCATTTCAGTATAATAAACGTGCAGCTGAAACAGGGAAAGAGGGAAAAAAACCAAACGTTACTAATAATTTGGATAACAATCTTATTAATGAAGAAATCTCCCTATTTGCATAAACCAATGCTTTAACAGCAAAGGTTAAAGAGCCAGACAAAGACTAACAGAAAAATAACAGTAGAGGGTCTCAATGTGGTCTGCGAGACCAAGTTTTAATAGAGGAAGACAAAGGCATGGAAGACTTTTTAAAGCATTTCTCATTCACAGTGTACTAATATGGCTGTTATTTGACTACTACGGATCTGATTGACCAGATACAGAGAACTGTATTACACCTTAAAAAAAAAAAAAAAAGTTAAATAAATGGTTGATATTAAAGCAAAAATATATATGTAATAGTAATTTTGTTTAGAACACTGTGTTATAAGACTAAGTGGTGACACAAAGTAAATAGCAGATGGATTCCAGAGGCTCAGGGCATTCACTGGTCCATGAATTCTCAGTCATCCTACCATTCATCTTACTGTAAATAGTTTGTATGCAGTATAACAAATAAATTTTGAGCCCCTGATGATCTGAGGAAAGAAGAGAAACAGTAGCTAAATCATACAGTGATCTGGCTGCAGCTCACTTTGGGCAAATCTCTTTTAGATAGGTGGCAGTCTTTGTGATGGATGCCAACTGCTGAAAATCTGAGAAAGAAAATGTGGCAGTCAGGCAAACTGACACTAGGTGGACACTGGATGGAGGCCCAAAGATTGCTTTAAAAGCCCCTGATCATAGCTCTAGGTTATCAGAGATCTTTGTCTCTGCTCCCTTCTCATGACTCAGCTGAACAGAGACTTTGTTTTTCTTAATGGCTTATTAGTAAAGGACAAGGCCATTGACAGGGGAACCAAGGCTCTGAGGATGTGGTTCAGCGGGCATAGTGGTGTTAGGCTGACAGTTGATCTTAGTGGACTAGATAGTCTTAGTCGTCTTTTCCAATCTTATTGATTCTATAATTCTGTGATTCTCAGGAAGGATAAAAACAAACCCTGTCTCCTGCTGGACATTCCCACTCTGCTCCAAGGAACATCTATCCATTTCTACTCTTTGGAAGAAATAGATGAGGGGAGGAAATGGTACTAAGCAGGAACTAAATCTTTGGGCTCCAGATTCTTTCAAAAGATCTAGAAACTGATTATTATGAGTGGATGCATAACACTGTATGAACTTAAGAAGGAAGACCAGAATTTGAATGATTATACCGCTGTGATGATCATAAGCCAAAAGAAAGCAGAGGTATACTAGAAGCAGAAAAAAGTTGCCCGGCTCTGTTTAATGTTTTGTGCATGGCAGCACAGTAGAAATTGACAAGCCTTGAATGTTTAAATACACAGATGTGTTTAAATAACTATAGTGGATGGCTGGGAGCGTATTTAGTTTTAAGGCCTATAGATACCAGAACAAAATGGAATGAGCTAGCAGCATATATGAGGGGGAGAAGTGATATCAGCCATCATAGACAGTAAACAGCAAAATCAAAAATATCGAAGTGAGCAGATGACTCAGAAGCTGTAACACTGTTATTTTTATCAGTATTTACATCTAAACATTCTTCTTAAGAAAATGTGGCAAAAGGAAAATGACAAGGTAAGATGCAGCAGCAAAGCAATCCATGCATGTATGCAGTGGTAGCAAGAAAGCAGCTGAACGTAGCACAAACATCCAGATAAGTGAGGAAACTGGAAAAGATTCAATGTACTGGAACAGCAGCTCCGACAAGGTCTCTACTGGACTGCTAACTGAAGACTGACATAAGGAAAAAGGCAATTCATACCTCTCAGCTGCAGCCAAAAAGGCTTACACTTCACCTTTACAGACTCCAAATTACAGTTTGATCATTGGGGAAGGCCTACTGTCCTGATGGAACCAATGGACAATTGGAAAATGACAAGCTTGGATGTTGCCTGAGAAGAGAACATAATGCAGAAAGACCAAATACTGGCACAAGCTGAGATCTGTACAATTTAGAAGGTTATTCTGATTAAGCAGACACAAAGAGAATGAAGTGCTAACAAAGAAGTTGAAATATGAAAACAGTGGAAACCAGAACTGGTATGAGAGCCCTGCTGTAGAAGCTGATCATGCAGAATGGGAGAAATACCTGAACAGAGTGGTTAGTTAAACTAAAATCAGATATCAAATGTTTCTTGAGTGGAATTAGGAGACTAAATCCAACATCCAGGGAGAATTTCGAGAGATTAACAAAAAACTCAGAGATACCAAAAAATGAAGGGAAACTGAGAAACATCAATCCATAATTCCAGCTGAAGTAGGATAACATCAACTCAGAAAACTCAATGTTAACCTTATATGTGATTGTAATTAAGATCTCAAAACTATGGAAAAAAAAAAATCTATATTTAACTGCAAGGACTGCTATTTAAATTATAAATGTTTATCTGTTTGTTACAAAGAAGAGATGAAACCAAAGCAAAACAAACAAACCAAAGACCCCGCTAAAGACTCTGTCATCTTTCTTACAGCCCGCCTTCAGACACTGAAAGGCTGCTGTCAAGTCTCCCCAGAGGCTTCTCTTCTCCAGGCTGAACAGTCCCAGCTCTCTCAGCCTGTCCTCACAGGGGAGGTGTTCCATGAGGACACCAGATCATAGAAATACTTCACTAACATGAAAGCAAAAAGCAGCCATTAGCTAGAGCTTTCATGCTGCTAGAGTGTGATTTTGGTTCTGTATGCTAAGTGCAAATAGCATTCCTATCAAGAGCGTTTAGTGGAATTTGACGACTCTGAAACTGGCTTTTTAGCAGTTTAGATTTCAGATTACTTTTGATCTTTAAAGACGTGTTGTTATTTAAAGCTCCAGATGCCATAAGAGGGCAAAGGTAAGACCTAAAAAGATAATCTCAATGAATAATACATTTCTTAAAACAAACTGACAGAAAAAGAGCCAACAAACAAAACCCCCAAACCATAAACTAATTAAGGGGTATACTAATGGATTCTTGGAATGTTTGCTGTAATTTTCAAGGTTATATCCTTTATTCTTCCTAAGTAATTAATTAACAGTTGAATCCTTACGAAAACTGCAAAACTATGTTTTAATTAAAGAACTCTGACATGCTGCTGAGATTCAGCAACTGTGCAACACTGCCCATTTTTCCTCCTTCTGCATCTCAGCAGAGCCTTGGAAAGCTCAAAGATAGGGATAAAAAACTTGTTTAATCTCAACTGCCAATGTCTGACCTACCTGTAAAGACTATGTAGATTAGTGATAATTAAGAAATGTATTGGATGTCTGCAATGCCCCCTTTATGCCTATACTGGAAGGAAAACTAGGTACACATCACCCTTGACAACTGCCATGTCTGTCTCCCTGCAGGCTCCAGCTAACACCATGTGGTGGTCTCTGGCCAACCTGAGAGCCAGGATGGTGTGAAGAATTTGAACCAGTACTTCTAAGAAAGAACTTTGTTCCTACAGTTCAGCATCTCTACTTTCGCAAGTAAGAGCAAAATATGAGAAAATGAAAATTGTTGTAGTGCTTTACATGAGTAGTCAGTTCTCATATGTTCTTCAATATGAAACTTTGATTTCTTTTTGAACTTTGTACAGAAACTATTATATGAATTGTAACTATTTAGTTATTGCATAGCACTGCTATGCAACATTTTAAAGTATACACAACTTAATCATGAACATCCTTTGAAAGACCAGAGCGGTTTGTTATGCTCTGTTCTCGGTGGTAACTGGGTGCCAGACACATGCCTCAGACATCACTCCTTTAAGATCCATTACTGTCCCCCAGAAGAGCAGTTATTACCATCCGCCCCTTCCTCCTATCTCTTCTGGCAGCTGCTATGTTTGGATGGATGTCAGACAAATACACAAAGAAGCATTCATCTATTGCGATAACATTTATTGTTTCAAGTGCCCTTTTTGCCTCTAGGTAGAAGACTAAATGGCAATGTCCTCAGAGCCAAATTCGGCCTTAGAGTCTCAGCCAGATTGCGTTGGAATAGATGATCACAGTAATATATGCCTTTGTGTCTTTGAGCAGGCAGATAAAATCACACCTCAGTTGTAAACTTGAACATGAACGGATACAAATAGAATGGTTATCAATTTCCCAATTCACAAGGTATTAAATATAGCACTTGGAGCTACATGAAGAATTTAACTTCCTGACATTCAAGGATGCTTGGATGTGAGTCTGGATACTGTGTTATTTCTGCTTACAATCTTGCAAACAAAGGTTAAGAAAGGGTCTCTGTCTCCAGGGAGCTAGAAGCCACAGCAATATTCCTACTGTTTACATAAATTGCTAATGCCAATTTATAAATCTCTCTCTTGTGTCTATGCCAAATAGCTAATAATGGCACTCTGAACCTGTTGAGCTTTCTGACAATTAAGAAAACCAAGACTGTGCTCAAAATGAAGCTCCTGTTTCCTATGGTAGTATATTCAAAGACTGCAGGGATTTCCCCCCTCCTTCCTCTTCAGCAGCAGGCAACCTCTCTGTTACAGCTGGAAGCCTCAAACAGCAGTACAGGTAAAACACTAGCTATTGTGAAAAATAAGTTCCTGGCTCTTGATTAACAGCTGGATTTGCTCCCCTTTTAGCTTGCCCAACCAGATAACTATGGGAATGGCAGAGACAGTTTGCAGAAGAAAACATAATGTGCATAGCATGATGTCAGAAATACGATAGTTAATAAACTTTGGTTTAACACAGACAAGGGAATCACTGCTACACAGACAGTTCTGAGGCATACAACAGGTTTTCAGTCCTGACTGAGACTGAAGAAATGGTAGACACCGAGGGGGGGTTTCAACCTACTAAAGCATTTATTTTTGGCAATCACAGACACAAGATTTAGGTTTTTTTTTTATTTAAAATGTTTATTTAAAAATACAAAGAATGTGTAAGGTACTTTATAGTGCTAATGTGACTGCAATGCAGAAGTTCCTTTGTGCTAATCTTGGCACTGACACTGAAATTGATGTGTGGCCTTTAGGCAAGTCACTTAATCAATGTGTTTGTAAAATGAGGATAATAACATTTATTTGCCTGCCTGGAAAGGATGTTGTAAGGACAGGCTAGTTAATGCTGTAAAATGTTATTTACTAGTAATTGCAAGTATTATTACTATATTACAGACTTAAACCGCTCCTTGACTGGCAATTGAAATAGCTGAAAAACCAAATAGCAGCCTTAAATGTAAAGGTGATGAAGTCTCAGCTAAAGTGGAGGTGGTTAATCCTCCTTCTTTTTCATGTAGCTAATTATGCTTTAACTGTGGCAACAAATACAAAAATGTCCTGAGCATACATCTGCTCTTATTCAGAAACAGAATGAAGAGAAATGTGAAGGGAATCGTGTTTGATTCACTGTAATTTGCCACAGATAATAGGTCAAGGGAGTAGCTGGGCGCAACACAGAAAAATACATGTTGAAGCCCTTGTTCTGGGATGCAGGTGTTGTCAGGTGTTCTGAAAGGAGGGGGAGCATGCAGATATGAGAAAATTAGATGCATCATTACCATTTTCAACTCAATTAGCATCCTTGCTCTTCAGGATTAAATGAGGTCAGTAGTGTGCCTTTAGGTATGGCAGGTGAAAAAACAACAGAAAGAAGCCCTGAGGATGAGACGGGTGGATGTAATACTGTAGACCAGCAGGAAGTAGCTTAGGAAATGAACTATAGGAAACTGTCTTATCTGTGAGCTAAGCTCTAAGGACATCACTGAGAACTCTTCTGAGGCCTCATACTGCAAATACGCTGGAACATCAGCTATCTCCCTGGGGTGGCTAAAGGATCAGGTCCTTTTCCTTTGTTCCTGCTTACAAAAATTCCTTTATGCCACCTGTAATGCTTTCAACAATCATTCCATTAAAAATAATCATGCTTAGTTAATGTAATTGTTGAAATAAACAGTCCTTGGTTTCTCTAACAACTGTAGGACAGGGTCATATTCTGATTCTTGCTTACACTGAGCAGGAAAAGTATCTCTGACTTTATTAGAACTTGGGGGGATGTCTTCTTCATAGATACTACACACATCTCAGTTTAACTGCCTGATATTTTCATCTTGAATTTGCTTGAAATAATCAATGAACAAGGGAAGAAGAGAACCAGACTGTGATTAGAGATATTTCCAAGAACATACTAAGAGTTCTGGAATGGGAAATAGCAGAATTGTTAATTTAGGGATGCCCCGCTTTGCCTGTCTCCAGGTTATACCATTGCTTTTCCATTCTAAAGATTTACAATCAAAACTCAGGGCAAACCCAGTGTGGGAAGGAATGGGAGGGGAAGGAAATCACTGACCAGCATCTCCAAAGAGAAGTGAAAAACACAAAGATGGGCGCTGAGTGCTGGGTCTGTGATACTGAACTATTGCTTGGCACACCTGAGGCAGGCACGTTTCTGATGCTTATCACAGGGTTAAGCTTTACAGAGAGATACAGATGGACAAATGTTTTGCAGTTTTCTTTAAAATAGTTCTTTGAGAGATTGCGAGTCATTCTGCACCAGTGTAGTACCATAGAGAAGTGTCATGCAGAGACAAATTGTAGCTTGGCTTGCCATGCTAATAGAGACAGAAATGCCTCTTTGGAGCTCAGACAAAAAGTGGTGGCTATAGGACATTGATACTAGAAAGAATCCAATGTACTGCCATTTAGCAATTTAAGGGATGTGCTTCTGAGAAGGAGTTTTAAATGCAGGAATACAGAATACAGGATGCTGTAGACTCACCACCAGGTTTAAAGAAGCATTTTCTTGGAGTTCTGCTGTGGCTAATACATGGGCAGAGGCCTGTCACTCAAAAAGACTGAGCACTGAAGAGACTAGGAGGAGGTCTGGCAACGGCTCTTGTCCCATGAGATAGTATTACTGGATATAAAGGCACTGTTAGTCTGCCAGTTGAATGCTTAGAAATATTTCTGTGTGAATATTTGGTCAAATCCGTAAAAAAAAAAAATGCTAAGACATCTACTGTTCCATTTTTTTTTTCTTCCATGATCATAGCCTTACAAAAAGAATGAATTTCAATGACTGTCAGAGAAAAACCACTCAGAATAATATTTGAACAGGACTAGTGATGTGTGAAGTACCCACATCCAGCAGGACTATCATGCAAGTTCAGTCAAACAAGCCAAAGGATATCAAATTTCCAGACATGAATGCTAGTACCAGATTATCTGTGGATTACTTACAGACCAAAAATAGTGCACAGACCAAATTCTGAATGTATAGAAAAGATATTAAACATGGAGAAAAAGTTTCTGAAAGACTTAATGCTTTTTATTTCCCTTCATTGCTAGATTGGGTGACGGTTAAGTATTAAAATAATTACTTTGTATTTTTTATTAGTTGTTGAAAAAATGACCAAGCTCTAAGATGATACTGAGTTTTTTTTTATTAAAAGGATGAAATAATAGAGCATTTTAAATTTTGCTTTTGTTCACCAATGTTACAGCAGCGTTGGCTATTGTCTTTGATCATGAATAGTAAACTCCTTAATCTATTCCTAGTACCATGCGTTTTGAAAGTATACTGAAATCTTTCTATACTTTATTTATAACTTTGTGATGATAATGCCCTGTTCTATGTGAAAAATTCTACAGATGTATTGTACATCTTAATAGGAACAGTGGATCCTTAAACAGATTTTAAACAAGCACTGTCACTACCCAGTGCTGGGCAGCTTCTTGTTTGCTTTGCAGCTCTGCTAGTTATCCTTAAATCACACTTTTGACAGTTCATAAACTCTAGACACAGACTTGTAAAGAAATTAAGTATCTTATTTCAGCAGCTAAAAGGAAAGTCAAGTAAGGTTGCATATATTAATAATTTCTTAGCAATGTATTTTATTCACACTGGACTGCACACTGGGAGGTGAGTAAAAAATATTTTATACTGAGCAGAAGGCGGCATTGTAACATATATCTGAAACTGCAGTTGTGCAGTTATTTTTCTGTGTGCTGGGGCAAATAATTAGTAGGGGCAAAATAAAATAAAGGGTAGGATGTTCCTGTGGAAACAAAGACACAGAGATCTGATGACATACGTATTCTCTAGCCTTTCTTAATTACCAAGAGTTCTGATGTGTTGTTGGAGGAGGATAGAAGAGGATAGAAGTGTTTCACCTGTCTTGTGGCTGCACATGTCCCTGACATTGCTCACCTCAAATTCTAAGGTACAAGCACTATGTTAAGTTTGCTTACTAAGGTGTTTTTTGTCATCAGTGACATCAGTGGAAAGCCAGGAATTCAGCAGATGGTCATATAAGGTCCAGAACGGTGGATCACATAATGAGTTTAGTGACTTTTTCAAGACTTGTGTTCAATTCAAATTCTTTCTAAAAAGAAACAGGTGCTGTTTTGCTTATAGCAGAACTATATATTTTTACAAAATCTTGCTCTGTTTTCCTTGGTTTTACTTCATTAGAGTCATTGAGGAAAGTGACAGTTTCAATCAGCAAGAAACTCAATTTTTTTTTTCAATGATACGTAAACAAGGTATATCATTTTGTCAGCAAACATAAATTCACTGAATGTTATGGTAATTAATGTGTGCACTGGAAAAGACGACTTGCCATCCTCCTTTAATGAGCTGTTCTTAGAACTAAGTCTTTCCTAACCTGTGGTAGAAGATTTAACCTTACCCTGTCACACCTAACAGCTAGAGCAAAAGTGTTATAAGAGGGGGAATTCCAAGTCATCTCAATTATACAGCACCACATGAAATAATTCTATTTATTTGGTTACACTTCAGAAGGCCATGTTCTTGAGGGATAACTTTTTATGTATTACTCCTCCAAACATGACTATGTTCTGACTTCTGATTTTTAAATAGCTCTCACAGCTATAACCTCTGCATATTTATGTCTAACTGTGAATGACAGTATTTTATTTACATGCAGATACCATATTCTTGACGATTTTGTTTTCTTCACTATCCAGGTTTGCAGTGTAAGACAAAAGAAATTTAAGCCTTTGCTGAATCTTCTCTAACATAATGGTTTTAAACTAAGACAGGGAAGGTTGAGGTTAGATACTAGAAGGAAGTTTTTCACACAGAGGGTGGTGATGCACTGGAACAGGTTGCCCAGGGAGGTTGTGGATGCCCCATCCTTGGAGGCATTCAAGGCCAAGCTGGATGTGGCTCTGGGCAGCCTGGTATAGTGGTTGGTGACCCTGCACATAGCAGGGGGGTTGAAACTGGATGATCATTGTGGTCCTTTTCAAGCAGGCCATTCTATGATTCTAGGATTCTAATGGAAAGTTATCAGAGAACATTTTATACTTTTTACTAATGGAGGTAATATACAAAGCAAAACTTTTTGAAAAGAATAAAAAAAAATAAAACTAATCAACCCCCTTTTGGTTAATACGCAAACTTGCACTCAAAGCGGTATATAAAAGTTATTAACCTGAAATGCGCAGTGTACCCATTTTCCAACTTATAAAAAGGCCTTTTTTTCCTGTAGCTACTCAACTTGTTGTACAATAATTTATTACAGAAGTACAACAGAACCTACCTCAGTTCCTTGCAATTGTCAGTGCTGAAAGAACTCTCAATGTTTATGAAAAATTGGTTCCCAACATACAGATGAAATTATGTGAACAACAGGACAAACGCTAAAAGTTAGGTTTATTCTAAATATCAAAAACTGGAGCAAGACAACTGACTTAAGAAAAAGACCTGCAAAACATTTATAGATTTAAGAAAAAAAGTAGACAATGTGATAGTTTTTCTTAGAGTTGGCTTTTTTCTTTTTGAGAATATTAATGCTACATTCTACAGAAAGGAAATTAGAAAAACAAAACAACGAACAACAAATGGCATTTATTCTTCTATTCTTGGCAGTGTGGCTTTTTTACAGTCATGAATACTCATACTTCATTGTACAGAAAAGGAATGACTCCTCGTGCAACTCCTTACAAAAACAAAGAAATATTTTGACATTTGCATCTCACATTTCACAGTTCCATGCTTTTACCAATATGTGGTGTGATCATGGAGAAGTCATAAAGTCTATCTCATCTATTGGCATGAGGTTCAATTTTCTTCTATGCAGATATAAACTCCTGAAGGAAAGCAGCACAACAAGACTTACTGTAAAACAAAGAGTTAAAAGGACAAAACAAAACACATTAAGACAAAGAGTGGTAAGTATGCAAGCAAATAAAGTAAGGGGAATAAAAAGGTAGTAGGCTGGAAAATTATAAATTTAATAAAGGCATTATTTATAAAAACAGAGCTAACATGAGAATTTTTAACATGTGAAAAGAATTATGCTGGAGAAATCAGCTGAAAAGTTTTATTTCAAGCAGCATAATAAAACTCAAGACAGAGGTGTTCAGAAATCTTTGTATGAATCTCATTCGGTGCTGTAACCCTGGACATAAACAGGGAAAATCATAATGTTAATAACTTATAGTGCTAGAGTGGTTTCAACCTACTAAAGCATTTATTTTTGGCAATCACAGACACAAGATTTAGGTTTTTTTTTTATTTAAAATGTTTATTTAAAAATACAAAGAATGTGTAAGGTACTTTATAGTGCTAAGAAAAGGGTAAGAAATAAATAGTCGGTCTTGTTTTTTCCACGTCCAATACATGTCACTGTTAGTCAGCTCTTTTAAATGTTAGCTATCTCAGATGACTAAAACTAGATTGCTATTCACCATGACTGTCTTTTAGAGGTGTGACTGGACTAACAATTTGATTGTACAGATCATGTTCCTCGAGGACTGGAGATTTCCTGGATAGGAATAAAGTAGTTAAAGTTCAAGGGAATTAGGTGTAAATACAAAACCAGTAAAAATGTGAGTGCGTTTTTTGAAATGACTATCAAATAAATAATTAGAACACAAGAATAACTAACATTTTGGCCTTATGTAACACATTATGTAATTATATGAATGCAAAGAAAATTTTGGTGTGTACAGCTAAATGATGTGGTATTTTGAGTCAGATATGCAAGTAATTTAAAGTAAGAGAAGCCAAAAAAAAAAAACAAAAACATAAAATCATATATGTAATACTTGCCCTTAAACTCTGCAGAGGAATATTTTATGTACAGAGAATGACAGTTCTTGATTTAGAGAATGACTCAGCTCCCAGGATGGAATCCTTTGTGAGTTTTTCTTGTGCATGTGTTGAAACAGAAGACAACATAAGAGTTACTGAGGAGACAGCTGAAGGATCGCACAGGCCAAGAAGCAATAGATAATTCGTGAACTGTATGAGCATTTCAGTATAATAAACGTGCAGCTGAAACAGGGAAAGAGGGAAAAAAACCAAACGTTACTAATAATTTGGATAACAATCTTATTAATGAAGAAATCTCCCTATTTGCATAAACCAATGCTTTAACAGCAAAGGTTAAAGAGCCAGACAAAGACTAACAGAAAAATAACAGTAGAGGGTCTCAATGTGGTCTGCGAGACCAAGTTTTAATAGAGGAAGACAAAGGCATGGAAGACTTTTTAAAGCATTTCTCATTCACAGTGTACTAATATGGCTGTTATTTGACTACTACGGATCTGATTGACCAGATACAGAGAACTGTATTACACCTTAAAAAAAAAAAAAAAAGTTAAATAGATAAATGGTTGATATTAAAGCAAAAATATATATGTAATAGTAATTTTGTTTAGAACACTGTGTTATAAGACTAAGTGGTGACACAAAGTAAATAGCAGATGGATTCCAGAGGCTCAGGGCATTCACTGGTCCATGAATTCTCAGTCATCCTACCATTCATCTTACTGTAAATAGTTTGTATGCAGTATAACAAATAAATTTTGAGCCCCTGATGATCTGAGGAAAGAAGAGAAACAGTAGCTAAATCATACAGTGATCTGGCTGCAGCTCACTTTGGGCAAATCTCTTTTAGATAGGTGGCAGTCTTTGTGATGGATGCCAACTGCTGAAAATCTGAGAAAGAAAATGTGGCAGTCAGGCAAACTGACACTAGGTGGACACTGGATGGAGGCCCAAAGATTGCTTTAAAAGCCCCTGATCATAGCTCTAGGTTATCAGAGATCTTTGTCTCTGCTCCCTTCTCATGACTCAGCTGAACAGAGACTTTGTTTTTCTTAATGGCTTATTAGTAAAGGACAAGGCCATTGACAGGGGAACCAAGGCTCTGAGGATGTGGTTCAGCGGGCATAGTGGTGTTAGGCTGACAGTTGATCTTAGTGGACTAGATAGTCTTAGTCGTCTTTTCCAATCTTATTGATTCTATAATTCTGTGATTCTCAGGAAGGATAAAAACAAACCCTGTCTCCTGCTGGACATTCCCACTCTGCTCCAAGGAACATCTATCCATTTCTACTCTTTGGAAGAAATAGATGAGGGGAGGAAATGGTACTAAGCCGGAACTAAATCTTTGGGCTCCAGATTCTTTCAAAAGATCTAGAAACTGATTATTATGAGTGGATGCATAACACTGTATGAACTTAAGAAGGAAGACCAGAATTTGAATGATTATACCGCTGTGATGATCATAAGCCAAAAGAAAGCAGAGGTATACTAGAAGCAGAAAAAAGTTGCCCGGCTCTGTTTAATGTTTTGTGCATGGCAGCACAGTAGAAATTGACAAGCCTTGAATGTTTAAATACACAGATGTGTTTAAATAACTATAGTGGATGGCTGGGAGCGTATTTAGTTTTAAGGCCTATAGATACCAGAACAAAATGGAATGAGCTAGCAGCATATATGAGGGGGAGAAGTGATATCAGCCATCATAGACAGTAAACAGCAAAATCAAAAATATCGAAGTGAGCAGATGACTCAGAAGCTGTAACACTGTTATTTTTATCAGTATTTACATCTAAACATTCTTCTTAAGAAAATGTGGCAAAAGGGAAATGACAAGGTAAGATGCAGCAGCAAAGCAATCCATGCATGTATGCAGTGGTAGCAAGAAAGCAGCTGAACGTAGCACAAACATCCAGATACAGTGAGGAAACTGGAAAAGATTCAATGTACTGGAACAGCAGCTCCGACAAGGTCTCTACTGGACTGCTAACTGAAGACTGACATAAGGAAAAAGGCAATTCATACCTCTCAGCTGCAGCCAAAAAGGCTTACACTTCACCTTTACAGACTCCAAATTACAGTTTGATCATTGGGGAAGGCCTACTGTCCTGATGGAACCAATGGACAATTGGAAAATGACAAGCTTGGATGTTGCCTGAGAAGAGAACATAATGCAGAAAGACCAAATACTGGCACAAGCTGAGATCTGTACAATTTAGAAGGTTATTCTGATTAAGCAGACACAAAGAGAATGAAGTGCTAACAAAGAAGTTGAAATATGAAAACAGTGGAAACCAGAACTGGTATGAGAGCCCTGCTGTAGAAGCTGATCATGCAGAATGGGAGAAATACCTGAACAGAGTGGTTAGTTAAACTAAAATCAGATATCAGATGTTTCTTGAGTGGAATTAGGAGACTAAATCCAACATCCAGGGAGAATTTCGAGAGATTAACAAAAAACTCAGAGATACCAAAAAATGAAGGGAAACTGAGAAACATCAATCCATAATTCCAGCTGAAGTAGGATAACATCAACTCAGAAAACTCAATGTTAACCTTATATGTGATTGTAATTAAGATCTCAAAACTATGGAAAAAAAAAAATCTATATTTAACTGCAAGGACTGCTATTTAAATTATAAATGTTTATCTGTTTGTTACAAAGAAGAGATGAAACCAAAGCAAAACAAACAAACCAAAGACCCCGCTAAAGACTCTGTCATCTTTCTTACAGCCCGCCTTCAGACACTGAAAGGCTGCTGTCAAGTCTCCCCAGAGGCTTCTCTTCTCCAGGCTGAACAGTCCCAGCTCTCTCAGCCTGTCCTCACAGGGGAGGTGTTCCATGAGGACACCAGATCATAGAAATACTTCACTAACATGAAAGCAAAAAGCAGCCATTAGCTAGAGCTTTCATGCTGCTAGAGTGTGATTTTGGTTCTGTATGCTAAGTGCAAATAGCATTCCTATCAAGAGCGTTTAGTGGAATTTGACGACTCTGAAACTGGCTTTTTAGCAGTTTAGATTTCAGATTACTTTTGATCTTTAAAGACGTGTTGTTATTTAAAGCTCCAGATGCCATAAGAGGGCAAAGGTAAGACCTAAAAAGATAATCTCAATGAATAATACATTTCTTAAAACAAACTGACAGAAAAAGAGCCAACAAACAAAACCCCCAAACCATAAACTAATTAAGGGGTATACTAATGGATTCTTGGAATGTTTGCTGTAATTTTCAAGGTTATATCCTTTATTCTTCCTAAGTAATTAATTAACAGTTGAATCCTTACGAAAACTGCAAAACTATGTTTTAATTAAAGAACTCTGACATGCTGCTGAGATTCAGCAACTGTGCAACACTGCCCATTTTTCCTCCTTCTGCATCTCAGCAGAGCCTTGGAAAGCTCAAAGATAGGGATAAAAAACTTGTTTAATCTCAACTGCCAATGTCTGACCTACCTGTAAAGACTATGTAGATTAGTGATAATTAAGAAATGTATTGGATGTCTGCAATGCCCCCTTTATGCCTATACTGGAAGGAAAACTAGGTACACATCACCCTTGACAACTGCCATGTCTGTCTCCCTGCAGGCTCCAGCTAACACCATGTGGTGGTCTCTGGCCAACCTGAGAGCCAGGATGGTGTGAAGAATTTGAACCAGTACTTCTAAGAAAGAACTTTGTTCCTACAGTTCAGCATCTCTACTTTCGCAAGTAAGAGCAAAATATGAGAAAATGAAAATTGTTGTAGTGCTTTACATGAGTAGTCAGTTCTCATATGTTCTTCAATATGAAACTTTGATTTCTTTTTGAACTTTGTACAGAAACTATTATATGAATTGTAACTATTTAGTTATTGCATAGCACTGCTATGCAACATTTTAAAGTATACACAACTTAATCATGAACATCCTTTGAAAGACCAGAGCGGTTTGTTATGCTCTGTTCTCGGTGGTAACTGGGTGCCAGACACATGCCTCAGACATCACTCCTTTAAGATCCATTACTGTCCCCCAGAAGAGCAGTTATTACCATCCGCCCCTTCCTCCTATCTCTTCTGGCAGCTGCTATGTTTGGATGGATGTCAGACAAATACACAAAGAAGCATTCATCTATTGCGATAACATTTATTGTTTCAAGTGCCCTTTTTGCCTCTAGGTAGAAGACTAAATGGCAATGTCCTCAGAGCCAAATTCGGCCTTAGAGTCTCAGCCAGATTGCGTTGGAATAGATGATCACAGTAATATATGCCTTTGTGTCTTTGAGCAGGCAGATAAAATCACACCTCAGTTGTAAACTTGAACATGAACGGATACAAATAGAATGGTTATCAATTTCCCAATTCACAAGGTATTAAATATAGCACTTGGAGCTACATGAAGAATTTAACTTCCTGACATTCAAGGATGCTTGGATGTGAGTCTGGATACTGTGTTATTTCTGCTTACAATCTTGCAAACAAAGGTTAAGAAAGGGTCTCTGTCTCCAGGGAGCTAGAAGCCACAGCAATATTCCTACTGTTTACATAAATTGCTAATGCCAATTTATAAATCTCTCTCTTGTGTCTATGCCAAATAGCTAATAATGGCACTCTGAACCTGTTGAGCTTTCTGACAATTAAGAAAACCAAGACTGTGCTCAAAATGAAGCTCCTGTTTCCTATGGTAGTATATTCAAAGACTGCAGGGATTTCCCCCCTCCTTCCTCTTCAGCAGCAGGCAACCTCTCTGTTACAGCTGGAAGCCTCAAACAGCAGTACAGGTAAAACACTAGCTATTGTGAAAAATAAGTTCCTGGCTCTTGATTAACAGCTGGATTTGCTCCCCTTTTAGCTTGCCCAACCAGATAACTATGGGAATGGCAGAGACAGTTTGCAGAAGAAAACATAATGTGCATAGCATGATGTCAGAAATACGATAGTTAATAAACTTTGGTTTAACACAGACAAGGGAATCACTGCTACACAGACAGTTCTGAGGCATACAACAGGTTTTCAGTCCTGACTGAGACTGAAGAAATGGTAGACACCGAGGGGGGGTTTCAA